>JAQSVH010194166.1:4443-17184 GCA_029448705.1 Adansonia digitata | reverse complement strand
GTTTGTCCCATTTCACGGATAAACATTGATTATAAGGAAAATGGTGGGAAGAAAAGTTTTTCATGCAAATCCAAAGCCTCAATATCATTTATCCCAATATGGAGAACATGATTGTAGTGTACAATCATAAAAAGAATGCAGATTGTTATAAGAATTTAGGTTTGACTCATTCGAAGGATGAACTTTGATTATAAGCAAAATGGTGGAAAGAAAAGATTTTCTTGCCGAATAAAGGCATCGATATCATGTATCCCAATAAGGTGAACATGAATGCAGTGCCCATAACAAAAAGAATGGAGATTATTATGAGTATCCAAGTTTGTCTCATTTCATAAAAGAACTTTAGTAATAAGGAAAATGGTGGAAAGAAAAGCTTTTCTTACAAGTCCAAAGCATCAATATCGTGTATCCCAATGAGAAGAAAAGCTTTTCTTGCAAATCCAAAGCATCATATTATGTATCCCAATAAGGACGACATTATTGTAGTGCCCATAATGACAAGAATAAAGATTATTACGAGTATCCAAGTTTGCCCTATCTCACGAATGGTTTTCGATTATAAGTAGAATGGTGGAAATAAAAGCTTTTTTTGCAAATCGAAAGCATCAATATCATGTATCCCAATGAGTAGGACATGATTTTGGTGCTAATAACAAAAAAAATGGAGATTATTTCGAGCCCCTAAGTTTGTCTTATTTTAAGAATGAACATTAATTATAAGGAAAATGGTGAAAGAAAAGCTTTTCTTGTAAATAGAAAGCATTAATACTGTGTACGCCAGAACAGAAAATATGATTGTTGTGCCACTAATAGAAATAGGGGAGATTATTACAAGTACCTAAGTTTGTATCATTTCACGAATATACATTAATTATAAGGAAAATGGTGGAAAGAAAATCTTTCCTTGCAAATCCAGAGCATCAATGCATTGTGTCCCAATAACAAGAACATGATTGTTGTGCCCATAACAAAAAGAATAGAGATTATTACAAGTATCCAAGTTTGTCTTTTTTCATGCATATACATTGATTACAAGGAAAATGGTGGAAAGAAAAGCTTTTCTTACAAATCCAAAGCATTAATATCGTGTATCCTAATATGGAGAGCATGATTGTAGTACCCAATCACAAAAAAAATGGAGATTATTGCGAGAATCCAAGTTTTACTGATTTGACTAACAAACTTTGGTTATAATGAAAATAGTGGAAAGAAAACCTTTTCTTGCTAAATCGAAACATCAATATTGTGTACCCCAATGGGGAGAACATGATTGTAGCAACCATAGTAAAAAGCTTGGAGATTATTTTGAGTATCTAAGTTTGTCTCACTTCACAGACAAACTTTAATAGTAGGGAAAATTAAGGAAAAATAAACTTATCTTGCCGAGTCAAAGCATCAATATCGTGTATCCCAATGAGGTGAACATGATTGTAGTTCCTATTAACAAAATGAATTGAGATCATTACAAGTATCCGAGTTTGTCCCATTTCATGGATGAACATTGATTATAAGGAAAGTGGTGGGAAGAAAAATTTTTCATGCAATTCGAAAGCGTCGATATCATTTATACCAATATGGAGAACATGATTGTAGTGCACAATTACAAAAAGGATGGAGATTATTATGAGAATCCAAGTTTGACTCATTTTAAGGATGAACTTTGATTATAAGCAAAGTGGTGGAACAAAAAGCTTTTCTTTCCAAATCAAGGCATTGACATCATGTATCCTAATAAGGTGAACATGAATGCAGTGCCCATAACAAAAAGAATGGAGATTATTAGGAGTATCTATGTTTGTGTTATTTCACAGATGAACTTTAATAGTAAGGAAAATGGTGGAAAGAAAAGCTTTTCTTGCCAAATCAAAGCATGAATGTCGTGTATCCCAATGAGGTGAACATGATTGCAGTGCCTATTAACAAAAAGAATCAAGATCATTACGAGTATCCAAGTTTGTCCCATTTCATGGATGAACATTGATTATAAGGAAAATGGTGGGAAGAAAAGTTTTTCATGCAAATCCAAAGCATCAATATCATTTATCTTGATGGGGAGAACATGATTGTAGTGCACGATCACAAAAAGATTAGAGATTTTTATGAGAATCCAGGTTTGAGTCATTTCAAGGATAAGCTTTTATTATCAGTAAAATGGTAGAAAGAAAAGCTTTTCTTGCCAAATCAAGGCATCGACATCGTGTCCCAATGAGGTGAACATGACTATAGTGCTTATAACAAAAAGTATGGAGATTGTTATGCGTATCCAAGTTTATCTCATTTCACAGATGAAGTTTAGTAATAAGGAAAATGGTGGAAAGAAAAGCTTTTCTTGCAAAAATAAAGAATCAATATCGTGTATCCCAATGTAGTGAACACGATTGTAGTGCCCATAACAAAAGAGTGGAGCATATTACCGGCATCCAGGCTTATCTCATTTCACGGATAAGCTTGAATAATAAGGAAAATAGTGGAAAAAAAATCTTTTCTTGCAAATCCAAAGCATCAATATCGTGTATACCAATGAGAAGAGCATTATTATAGTGCCCATAACGAAAAGAATAGATATTTCTACGGGTATGCAAGTTTGTCCCATCTCACAAATGAACTTTGACTATAAGGAAAATGGTGGAAATAAAAGCTCTTTTTGCAAATCCAAAGCATCAATATCGTGTGTTCCAATGAGTAAAACATGATTGTGGAGCCAATAACAAATGGAATGGAGATCACTACGAGCCTCCAAGTTTGTCTCCCTTTATAGATGAACAATAATTATATGGAAAACGATGGAAGGAAAAGCTTTCCTTGCTAAAACAAAGCATCAATATCATGTATCAGAATTAGGTGAACATGATTGTAGTGCCCATAACAAAAATAATGGAGCATATTACGGGCATCCAGGCTTGTCTCATTTCAAGGATAAACTTTAATAATAAAGAAAATGGTAGAAAGAAAAACTTTTCTTGCAAATCGAAAGCATCAATATTATGTACACCAACAAGGAGAACATTATTATAATGCCCATAGGGAAAAGAATGGAGATTATTATGAGTATCCAAGTTTGTCCCATCCATAGATGAACTTCAACTATAAGGAAAATGGTGGAAAAAAAAGCTTTTTGCAAATCCAAAGCATCAATATCGTGCATCCCAATGAGTAGAACAAGATTGTTATGCCAATAACAAAAAAATGGAGATTATTACAAGTCTCCAAGTTTGTCTCATTTCATGGATGAACATTAATTATAAGAAAAATGGTGGAAGGAAAAGCTTTTCTGGTAAATCCAAAGCAACAATAACGTGTATGCCAGTAGGGAGAAAATGATTGTTGTGCCACTAATAGAAAGAGTGAAGATTTTTATAAGCACCCAAGTTTATATTATTTCACAAATATACATTGATTATAAGGAAATGCTGGAAAGAAAAGCTTTTCTTGCAAATCCAGAGCATCAATACCGTGTATCTAAATGAGGAGAACATGATTGTTGTGCCCATAACTAAAGGAATGGAGAATATTACGAGTATCCAAGTTTGTCTTATTTCATGTATATACATTGATTACAAGGAAAATGGTGGAAAGAGAAGCTTTTCTCGCAAATCCAAAGCATCAATATTATGTATCCCATTATGGAGAGCATGATTGTAATGCCCAATCACAAAAAAATGGAGATTTTTGCGGGAATCCAAGTTTTACTTATTCGACTGACAAATGTTGATTATAAGAAAAATGGTGGAAAGAAAACCTTTTCTTGCTAAACCAAAGCATTAATATCGTGTATCCCAATGGGGAAAACATGATTGTAGCAACATAGCAAAAAGAATGGAGATTATTTCAAGTATCTAAGTTTGTCTCACTTCACAGATGAACTTTAATAGTAAGGAAAATGGTGGAAGGAAAAGCTTTTCTTGCCAAATCAAAGCATCAATATCGTGTATCCCAAAGAGGTGAACATGATTATAGTGCCCATAAGAAAAAGAGTGAAGCGTATTACGGGTATCCAGGCTTGTCTCATTTCAAGGATAAGCTTTAATAATAAGGAAAGTGGTGGAAAGAAAAACTTTTCTTGCAAATCCAAAGCATCAATATCATGTATCCCAATGAGAAGAAAAGCTTTTCTTGCAAATCCAAAGCATCTATATCATGTATCCCAATGAGGAGGACATTAGTGTAGTGCCCATAACGAAAAGAATAGAGATTATTATGAGTACCCAAATTTGTCCCATTTCATGGATAGACTTTGACTATAAGGCAAATGGCAGAAATAAAAGCTTTTTTGCAAATCCAAAGCATCAAATCGTGTATTCTAATAAGTAGAACATGATTGTGGTGCCAATAGCAAAAAAATAGAGATTATTATGAGTCTCCAAGTTTATCTCATTTCATTGATAAACATTAATTATAAGGAAAATGGTGAAAAGAAAAGCTTTTCTTATAAATCTAAAGCATCTATACCATGTATGCCAGTACAAAGAATATGACTGTTGTGCCACTAATTGAAAGAGTGGAGATTTTTACAAATACTCGAGTTTGTATCATTTGATAAGCATACATTGATTATGAGGAAAATGGTGGAAAGAAAAGCTTTTCTCACAAATCCAAGGCATCAATATTATGTATCCCAATTAGAAGAAAAGCTTTTCTTGCAAATCCAAGGCATCAATATCATGTATCCCAATAAGGAGGACATTATTGTAGTGCCTATAACAAAAAGAATAGAGATTATTACAAGTACCCAAGTTTGTCTCATCTCACGGATGGGCTTCGACTATAAGGAAAATGGTGGAAATAAAAGTTTTTATTTGCAAATCCAAGCATCATTATCTGTGCCCCAATGAGTACAACATGATTGTGGTGCTAATAACAAAAAAAATGGAGATTATTACAAGCCCCCAAGTTTGTCTCATTTCATGGATGAACATTAATTATAAGGAAAATGGTGAATGAAAAACTTTTGTTGTAAATCTAAAGCATCAATACTGTGTATGCCAGTACGAAGAATATGATTGTTGTGCCACTAATAGAAAGAGGGGAGGTTATTACAAGTACCTAACTTTGTATCATTTCACCAATATACATTGATTATAAGGAAAATAGTGGAAAAAATCTTTCCTTGCAAATCTAGAGCATCGATCTGTGTATTCCAAAAGAAGAAAACATGATTGTTGTGCCCATAACAAAAAGAATGGAGATTATTATGTGTATCCAAGTTTGTCTTACTTCATGTATATACATTGATTACAAGGAAAATGGTGAAAAGAAAAGATTTTCTTGCAAATCTAAAGCATTAATATCGTGTATCCCAATATGGAGAGCATGATTGTAGTGCCCAATCATAAAAAAGAATAGAGACTATTGTGAGAATCCAGGTTTTACTCATTTGATAAAAAAACTTTGATTATAAGGAAAATAGTGGAAAGAAAAACATTTTCTTGCTAAACCAAAGTGTTAAAATCATGTATTCCAAAGGGGAGAACATGATTATAGCACCTATCGCAAAAAGAATGGAGATTATTTTAAGTATCAAAGTTCATGTCACTTCACAAATAAACTTTAATAGTAAGGAAAATGGTGGAAAGAAAAGCTTTTCTTGCCAAATCAAAGCATCAATATCGTGTATCCTAATGAGGTGAACATGATTGTAGTGCCCATTAACGAAAAGAATCAAGATCATTACAAGTATCTAAGTTTGTCTCATTTCACGAAAGAACATTGATTATAGGGAAAATGAAGGGAAGAAAAGTTTTTCATGCAAATCTAAAGCATCAATATCGTTTATCCCAATATGGAGAACATGATTGTAGTGCACAATCACAAAAAGAATGGAGATTATTATGAGAATCCAGGTTTGACTCATTTCAAGGATGAACTTCCATTATAAGCAAAATGGTGAAAAGAAAAGCTTTTCTTGCCACATCAAGGCTCGACATCATGTATCCTAATAAGGAAAATATTGGAAAGAAAAGCTTTCCTTGCAAATCCAAAGCATCAATATCGTGTGTCCTAATAAGAAGAAAGCTTTTCCTGCAAATCTAAAGCATCAATATCATGTACCCCAACGACGAGAACATTGTAATGGTTCCCATAACGAAAAGCATAAAGATTATAATGAGTATCAAAGTTTGTCCCATCTCACAGATGGACTTCAACTATAAGGAAAATGGTGGAAATAAAAGCATTTTTTGCAAATCGAAAGCATCAATATCGTGTATCCTAATAAGTAGAACATGATTATGGTGCCGATAGCAAAAAAAAATGGAGATTATTATATGCCTCCAAGTTTGTCTTATTTCATGGATTAACATTAATTATAAGGAAAATGGTGAAAAGAAAAACTTTTCTTATAAATCCAAAGCATCTATACCGTGTATGCCAGTAAGAAGAATATGATTGTTGTGCCACTAATTGAAAGAATGCAAATTTTTACAAGTACCCGTGTTTGTATCATTTGACGAACATACATTGATTATGAGGAAAATGGTGGAAAGAAAAGCTTTCCCTACAAATTCGGAGCATCAATACCGTGTATCCTAATGAGGAGAACATTATTGTTGTGCCCATAACAAAAAGAATGGAGATTATTATGAGTATCCAACTTTGTCCTATTTCATGTATATACATTGGCTACAAGGAAAATGGTGGAAAGAAAAGCTTTTCTTGCAATTTCAAAGCATCAACATCGTGTATCCCAATATAGAGAGCATGATTGTAGTGCCCAATCACAAAAAGAATGGAGATTATTGCAAGAATCCAAGTTTTACTCATTCGATTGACAATCCAAGTTTGTCCCGTTTCATGGAAAAACATTGATTATAAGGAAAATGGTGGGAAGAAAAGTTTTTCATGCGAATCCAAAACTTCAATATCATTTATCCCAAGATGGAGAACATGATTATAGTGCACAATCACAGAAAGAATTAAGATTATTATGAGAATCTAGGTTTAACTCATTTTAAGGATGAACTTTGATTATAAGCAAAATGGTGGAAAAAAAAAGCTTTTCTTGCCAAATCAAGACATCGACATCGTGTATCCCAGTAAGATGAACATGAAAGCAGTGCCCATAACAAAAAGAATGAAGATTATTATAAGTATCTATGTTTGTCTTATTTCACAAATAAACTTTAATAGTAAGGAAAATGATGGAAAGAAAGGATTTTCTTGCCAAATCAAAGCATCAATATCATGTACCCAACGAGCAAAACATCATTATAGTGCCCATAACGAAAAGAATGGAGATTATAACGAGTATCAAAGTTTGTCCCATCTCACGGATGGACTTCAACTATAAGCAAAATGATGGAAATAAAAGCTTTTTTTGCAAATCCAACGCATCAATATCATGTATCCTAATGAGTAGAACATGATTATGGCGCCAATAGCAAACAAAAGAAGATTATTATGAGTCTCCAAGTTTTTCTCATTTCATGGATGAACATTAATTATAAAGAAAATGGTGAAAAGAAAAGTTTTTCTTGTAAATCCAAAGTATCTATGCTATGTATGCCAGTACGAAGAATATGATTATTGTGGCACTAATTGAAAGAGTGGAGATTTTTACAATTACCCAAGTTTGTATCATTTGACGAACATACATTGATTATGAGGAAAATAGTGAAAAGGGAAGCTTTTCTTGCAAATCCAGAGCATCAATACCATGTATCCTAATGAGGAGAACATGATTGTTGTGCCTATAATAAAAAGAATGGAGATTATTATGAGTATCCAAGTTTGTTTTATTTCATTTATATTCATTGGCTACAAGGAAAATGGTTGAAAGAAAAGCTTTTCTTGCAAATCCAAAGCATCAATATCGTATATCCCAATATCGAGAGCATGATTGTAGTGCCTAATCACAAAAAGAATGGAGATTATTGCGAGAATCCAAGTTTTACTCATTTGATCGAAAAACTTTGATTATAAGGAAAATGGTGGAACAAAAACATTTTCTTGCTAAACCAAAGCATTAAAATCATGTATCCCAATAGGGAGAACAAGATTATAGCACCCATAGCGAAAAGAATGGAGATTATTTTAAGTATCTAAGTTTGTCTCACTTCATAGATGAACTTTAATCGTAAGGAAAATGGTGGAAAGAAAAGTTTTTCTTGCCAAATCAAAGCACCAAATCGTGCATCCCAATGCAGTGAACATGATTGTAGTGCCAATTAACAAAAAGAATCGAGATCATTACGAGTGTTTGTCCTATTTCATGGATAAACATTGATTACAAGGAAAACGGTGGGAAGAAAAGTTTTTCGTGCAAATCCAAAACATCAATATCATTTATCCCAATGTGGAGAACATGATTGTAGTGCGCAATCACAAAATGAATTGAGATTATTATAAGAATCAAGTTTGACTTATTTTAAGGATGAACTTTGATTATAATCAAAATGGTGAAAAGAAAAGCTTTTCTTGCCAAATCAAGACATCGACATCGTGTATCCCAATGTGATGAACATGAACACAGTGCCCATAACAAGAATGGAGATTATTATGAGTATTTAAGTTTGTCTCATTTCACAAATGAACTTTAATAGTAAGGAAATGATGGAAACAAAAAATTTTCTTGCCAAATCAAAGCATCAATATCGTGTATCCCAATGAGGTGAACATGATTGTAGTACCCATTAACAGAAAGAATCAAGATCATCATGAGCATCTAGGTTTGTCTTATTTCACAGATAAACTTTAGTAATAAGGAAAATGGTGATAAGAAAAGCTTTTCTAGGCAAAACAAAGAATCAATATTATGTTTCCTAATAAGGTGAACATGATTGTAGTGCCTATAAGAAAATGAATAAAGCATATTACAGGTATCCTGGCTTGTCTTATCTCAAGGATAAGCCTTAAAAATAAGGAAAATAGTGGAAAAAAAAGCTTTCCTTACAAATCCATAGCATCAATATCATGTATCCCAACAAGAAGAAAAGCTTTTCTTGGAAATCCAAAGCATCAATATCATGTGCCCCATTGAGGAGAACATTCTTGTAGTGTCCATAATGAAAACAATGGAGATTATTATGAGTATCCAAGTTTGTCCGATCTCACGGATAGACTTCAACTATAATGAAAATGATGGAAATAAAAGCTTTTTTTGCAAATACAAAACATCAATATCATGTATCCGAGTAAGTAAAACATGATTGTGGTGACAATAACAAAAAAAAATGAAGATTATTACGAGACTCCAAGTTTGTCTCATTTCATGGATGAACATTAATTATAAAGAAAACGGTGAAAAGAAAAGCTTTTCTTGTAAATCCAAAGCATCTATGCTATGTATGCCAGCAGAGAGAATATGATTGTTATGCCACTAATAGAAAGAGTAAAGATTATTACAAGTACCCAAGTTCGTATCGTTTCACAAATATACATTGATTGTAAGGAAAATGGTGGAAAGAAAAGTTTTTCTTGCAAATCCAGAGCATTAATACCATGTATCCTAATGAGGAGAACATGATTGTTACACCTGTAACAAAAAGAATAGAGATTATTATGAGTATCAAGTTTCTCTTATTTCATGTATATACATTGATTAGAAGGAAAATGGTGAAAAAAAAGCTTTTCTTGCAAATCCAAACCATTAATATTATGTTTCCTAATATGGAGAGCATGATTGTAGTGCCCAATCCTAAAAAGAATGGAGTTTATTACGAGAATCCAGGTTTTCCTCATTTGACAGACAAACTTTGATTATAAGGAAAATGGTGGAAAGAAAACTTTTTCTTGCTAAACCAAAGCATCAATATCATGTATCCCAATGGGGAGAACATGATTGTAGCAACCATAGCAAAAAAAATGGAGATTATTTTGAGTATCTAAGTTTGTCTCTCTTCATAGATAAACTTTAATAGTAGGAAAAATGGTAGAAAGAAAAGCTTTTCTTTCCAAATCAAAGCATCAATATCGTGTATCCCAATGAGGTGAACTTGATTGTAGTGTCTATTAACAAAAAGGATCGAGATCATTATGAGTATCCAAGTTTGTCCCATTTCACGGATGAACATTGATTAGAAGGAAAATGGTGGAAGAAAAGTTTTTCATGCAAATCCAAAGCATCAATATCATTTATCCCAATGTGGAGAACATGATTGTAGTGCACAACCATAAAAAGAATGGCGATTATTATAAGAATCCAGGTTTGACTTATTTTAAGAATGAACTTTGATTATAAGCAAAATGGTGGAACGAAAAGCTTTTTTTCCAAATCAAGGCCTCGACATCAAGCATCCCAATAAGATGAACATGAATGCAATGCCCATAGTAAAAAGAATTGAGATTATTATGAGTATCAAAGTGTGTCTTACCTCACAGATGAACTTTAATAGTAAGGAAAATGATGGAAAGAAAAGCTTTTCTTACCAAATCAAAGCATAAATATCATGTATTCTAATGAGGTGAACGTGATTGTAGTGCCCATTTACAAAAAGAATCGGGATCATTATGAGTATCAAGTTTGTCTCATTTCATAGAAGAACATTGATTATAGGGAAAATTGAGGAAACAAAAGTTTTTCATACAAATCCAAAGCATTTATCCCAATATGAAGAACATGATTATAGTGCACAATCACAAAAAGAATGGAGATTGTTATGAGAATCTAGGTTTGACTCATTTAAAGAATGAACTTTCATTACACGCAAAATGGTGGAAAGGAAAACTTTTCTTACCAAATCAAGGCATCAACATCATGTATCCCAATGAGGTGAACATGATTGTAGTGCCCATTTACAAAAACAATCGAGATCATTACGAGTATCGAAGTTTGTCCCATTTCATGGATGAACATTGATTTAAGGAAAATGGTGGGAAAAAAAGTTTTTCGTGCAAATCCAAAGCATCAATGTCATTTATCCCAATATGGAGAACATGAATGTAGCACACAATCATAAAAAGAATTGAGATTATTATGAGAATCCAGGTTTGACTCATTTTAAGGATGAAGTTTGATTATAAGCAAAACTATGGAAAGAAAAGCTTTTCTTGCCAAATCAAGGCATCGACATCGTGTATCCTAATGAGGTGAACATGAATGCAGTGCCTATAACAAAAAGAATGGAGATTATTATGAGTATTTATGTTTATCTCATTTCATAGATGAACTTTGATAGTAAAGAAAATGATGGAAAGAAAAGCTTTTCTTGCCGAATCAAAGTATTAATATCGTGTATCCCAATGATGTGAACATGATTATAGTGCCCATTAACAAAAAGAATCAAGATCATTATGAGTATCTATGTTTGTCTCATTTCACAGATAAACTTTAGTAATAAGGAAAATGGTGGAACGAAAAACTTTTCTAGCCAAAACAAAGCATCAATATCGTGTATGCCAATGAGGTGAACGTGACGTAGTGACTATAACAAAAAGGGTAGAGCATATTACAGGTATCCAGGCTTGTCTTATTTCAAGGATAAGCTTTAATAATAAAGAAAATGGTGGAAAGAAAAGCTTTCCTTGCAAATCCAAAGTATCAATATTGTGTATCCTAACTAGAAGAAAAGCTTTTCTTGCAAACCTAAAGCATCAATGTCATGTACCCCAATGAGGAGAACATTATTGTAGAGCCCATAACGAAAAGAATGGGGATTATTACGAGTTTCCATGTTTGTCCCATCTCACGAATGGACTTCAACAATATGGAAAATGGTGGAAATAAAAGCTTTTTTTGGAAATCTAAAGCATCAGTATCGTGTATCCCAATGCGTAGAACATGATTGTGGTGCCAATAACAAAAAAAATCGAGATTATTACAAGTCTCCAAGTTTGTCTCATTTCATGGATGAACATTAATTATAAGGAAAACGGTGGAAATTCTTGTAAATCTAAAGCATCAATATCGTGTGTGACAGTATAAGGAATATGATTGTTGTGCCACTAATAGAAAGAATGGAGATTATTACAAGGACCCAAGTTTGTGTCATTTCACGAATATACACTGATTATAAGGAAAATGGTGGAAAGAAAAGCTTTTTTTTTGCAAATCTAGAGCATCAATATCGTGTATCCTAATACGGAGAACATGATTGTTTTGCCCATAACAAAAAGAATGGAGATTATTATGAGTATCCAAGTTTATCTTATTTCATGTATATATATTGATTACAAGGAAAATGGTGGAAAGAAAAGCTTTTCTTCAAAATCTAAAGCATCAATATTGTGTATCCCAATATGGAAAACATGATTGCAGTGCCCAATCACAAAAGGAATGGAGATTATTGCAAGAATCAATGTTTTACTCATTTGACGAACAAACTTTGATTATAATGGAAATGGTGGAAAGAAAACCTTTCCCTACTAAACCAAAGCATCAATACCATGTATCCCAATAGGGAAAACATGATGTAGCGCCCATAGCAAAAAGACTGGACATTATTATGAGTATCTAAATTTGTCTCACTTCGCAGATGAACCTTTATAGTAAAGTAAATGGTGGAAAAAAAGGCTTTTCTTGCCAAATCAAAGTATCAATATCGTGTATCCCAATGAGATGAATATGATTATGGTGCTCATTAATAAAAAGAATCGAGATCATTAAATTATCCAAGTTTGTCCCATTTCATGGATGAACATTATTTATAAGGAAAATGGTGGGAAGAAAAGTTTTTCATGGAAATCCAAAGCATCAATATCATTTATCCCAATGTGGAGAACATGATTGTAGTGCAAAATCACAAAAAAAATAGAGATTATTATGAGAATCCAGGTTTGACTCATTTTAAGGATGAACTTTGATTACAA
>JAQSVH010194157.1:0-17186 GCA_029448705.1 Adansonia digitata | reverse complement strand
TAAACCCTAAACCCCAAACCCTAAACCCCAAACCCCAAACCCTAAACCCTAAACCCTAAACCCTAAACCCTAAACCCCAACCCTAAACCCCAAACCCTAAACCCCAACCCTAAACCCTAAACCCTAAACCCCAAACCCCAAACCTTAAACCCTAAACCCTAAAACCTCAAACCCTAAACCCTAAAACCCCAAACCTCAAACCCCAAACCGTAAAACCCTAAACCCTAAACCTTAAAACCTTAAACCCTAAACCCCAAACCCCAAACCTTAAACCCTAACCCCCAAACCTTAAACCCTAAACCCTAAACCCCAAACCTTAAACCCAAAACCTTAAACCCTAAACCCCCAACCCTAACCCTAAACCCCAAATCCTAAACCTCTAACCCTAACCTTAAACCCTAAACCTTAAACCCCTAACCTTAAACCCTAAACCCCAACCCTAAACCTTAAACCCCAAACCTTAAAACCTTAAACCCCAAAACCTTAAACCTTAAACCCTAAACCCTAAACCCCAAACCCCGACCCTCGACCCCCAACCCGAACCGCAAACCCCAACCTCAAACCCCAAACCCCAATCCCCAATCCCCAATCTCTAACTCTAAACCCCAAACCCTAAACTCTAAACCCCAAACCCCAAGCCCTAAAATTTACCTATTAAATTAATCAAATGAACTTGATTTACCACACTTGGGATTTATTTTCCAAGCTTAAGTAATCAAGTTAGTGGGAATGCTGGAAACTGAAAAATGCATGTATGCATGAAAATATTTAATTAAGGCCTTATACACGTGTATATAAAATAATTAAAGAATTTATGTGCAAGAAATCCTTAATTGAAAATCAAATGAAAGAATTCAAATGAAAAAAGGCTAAATTGTAGAGAATAAAAATTAAACTAAACTTCATGTGCACAAGGATTCAATTAAAATTTTACACATGACAAAATTCCATTTGGAATTAAATTGCATAAGATTATAATTAAGAATCCATAACGAAAAATTGGATACGGCAAATAGCTCATAACAAGCTCCAGATAAAAATTAAATGAACTAGAGTCAAGAGAACCAAATTGTAAAAAATAAAAATCGAATGAAAATTTATGTGCTAAGATTTTAGAAAACTCTAATGGTTTTTTTAGCTTTATACCTTCAAAATGTTTCTCAGGGTTTAGGGTTTAGGGTTAGGAAAGGCTTAGGAAATTATTCCAAAGCTTATAAAATTAGATTTAGTGGATTAATTTGTCACATGAACCATACTTTATATGGAATATCAACATACTTTATATCCATTTACAAATAATATTATTTTAAAGCTTTTCCAACATAATCATCACACCACCTATCACCATCGAGCTTTTCCAACAAAATTATCACACCACCTCCCAACATCATGAATCGTGATGATAACTTGATATGAAATAAAGCAAAAAGTAAAAAAAAATAAAAACATATTAGGCTAAGGGGGGATTTTCCTTCCCTTTATCGAATGCTGGGGGAGGATATTTCATTTTGAGGGGGGAAGGGATTTTCTTTAGCTAAAACTGGCTTTTTTTTTCTTAGCTTTTTCGAGCTTTTTTAAGTTTTTTTCAAAGCTTTAAAGGTAGTCTACCCATAAATAATTCTATTTGGTTCATCTTTATTATTTTTCTTTCGTTTGCTCTTCCTTTTAGTGAGCTTGATGGCCCTAAATTTTGCTTAGGTGAACACTTATGCTCATGTATTTAAAACCATTTGAAAGGCCACATATGAAAGCTAATTTCCATTTTTTTTGCTAAACTTAAAGGGGATCTTTTTGATTTTGTCTCTTTGATTTTTCAAGAATATTTGATTAGATTGGTGTTTATTTGGTTATTTGGGGTCATTTTGCAATTGTAGAAAATATAGAGGTTGAAATAGAATTAAAAAAAAATTTCAAAGGCCATTTGATGCTTGGTCGAATGCTTCATATCTCTTTAGAGGTATTTTTCATGCATATTAGAAGTGATTAAGTGCATTTCTTACATTTTTAGCTTTTTAGGTGCCTTTTTATAATTTTAAAAAGTATAAAGACCCAATTGCAAAATTAAAAAAAAAATTGTTTCCAAGCCTAAGGTGTTTGGCCGAATGGTTATAGTGGCCTTGGGTGGATTTTTTTGTGTTTTTGATGAGTTTTAATGTTTATTTTGCATTTTCAATCGTTTAGGGACTAATTTGTAAAGGTTAAAAAGCTTAGGGACTGTTTGGCAATGTCTTGCATTTTAAGGCAGCTTAGGTCACTTATCATATTAAATTACCCATTAAGGGTATTTTTTAACATTATGGACACATTCCTAGTGATTTAGGTCATTTTGGGGCCCAAAGTGCTCTTTTGAGAAATTTAAGGACTAATTAACATTTTTTGTTATTTAGGTCACATTTACCATGTAGGTTGCCTATTTAGGGTATGATTGTCATTCATTATCAAGCCTTTAAGGTTACTAAGACATTTTCATGTTGAAAGGATACTTTAGGGATATTTTGGTAATATTATCTTTAAACCGAGTCTTTTAGGGTCATCGGGATACATTCATGTCAAAGGTGCATTTTAGGGATAGGTTAATCATTTCATGTTATCATCGAGTCTTTTAGGGTTATCGAGATAAATTCATGTCAAAGGTATAGCTTTGAGGCATTTTACTAATTTATCTTAGGGCTGAGTCCTTTAGGGTCACCGGGATATTTTCACATTAAAAGTGTATTTTAGGGATAGGTCGGTCATTTCATATCATTATCGTGCCCTTTAGGGTTACCAAGATATTTTTTTTAATGTCAAAGGTATACTTTAGAGGACATTTTAGTAACTGTCTTATAACCAAGTTTGTTAGAGTTACCAGGATATTTTCATGTCCAAGGTATACTTTAGGAGACATTTTGGTCTCTTCGACCAAATCCAAGTCTTTTGAGTCTAGTTTCGTACTTTTCGTTGGAATCGGGCCTTAGGAGAAGTTTTATTAGTTTTTTTTTAAATAGGATTTTTCAAAAATCGAGAGAATATCCCCAACTTAAAATAGTCTACAGTTGCGCTTCCAACATATAGAAATCGCTTCATCGATTATTTCGAACAAAGGCAATACCCTAAACTCTATTAGAAAAAAACCCAAAAAATATCATTTTTGACTTATCTGGAAATTCTGGCATACATGGTATATTTTTTTCGTCGTTAATCCTTTGGTTTCTTTTACAGTATTATTTTTGTGGGGCATTTAGGATGGGGGTTTTATTTATTTATTTATTTTTTCAAAGTCAAGTCATAAAAGGCTTGTTCATTCCCTCACACACAACTAACACATGTATATGAATTAAAACTCTCCTCCAAACCTATGAAAGAGGCATAGGTTACTTAAGATTTTAGGAGAGGTTGAAGTAGCTTTACCTTCATGAAGGTTACCTTCACATGGCCTAGTGAAAAACCTATCATATGTAAATTCCTATAAGGGTGTTAGCCTTTGCATAAGGCTAGAAAATATTACCACTTGGATCAAACCTTTTTGTCAAAAACCTACATCAGTAAGGATAGGAGTGCCTTGTTAGTTCTTTCTTGACTCCAAGAATGATTCGGGAACATATCTAGATGCCCAACTCGAACTTCATGTAATGAACCATAAAGACATCACCTAGCTAGAGCCATACCTGATTTTTAGAGGTTTTCCAATTAGGTACATACAGGAGAACGGTTCTTATTTATCCTTTTTATTTTTATGTTCTGAGTATGTACATCAAGCAATGATGAACGAGCATCATCGCTTTTGGTAAGATCTTTTCTTCATCTCAGAAGATGTCATCATTTTTAATCTAGATATCAAATGATGATGATGAATGAACATCGTCATTTGTAATATGATTATTTCTTTCACCTTGCAAGGCATCCTAAGGGTACATGGTCTAGATGTGTAGTTTAGCCAATGATGTACGAACATCATTGCCAAAAACGAGGCCATTCCATTTGGCTTAATGGGCATTGTAATGCACTAATGGATCACCTGGGGCAACCTTTATTTTCCAAGTATTAATTCTTTTATTATTTATTTGTGCTAACTTATTTCTCATCTTTTGTCCTTTTTTTCGCCTTTTGTATATTACCATACCGTAATAAATACATCATGCAATGATGAACAAACATTATGCTGCCCATAACAAGATTGATCTTTTTTTTTACGACACCATAATGCCTTAATTTTTTTGGGCAATCATTCCTGATGATAGGCTCTTCGTATATTTGTTTGTATTACTCTCTTATAACATTCTTTAACATTACATTAATATCATCCTTGCACTCATTCGCATATGTGCACACATACATGCATCCATTTATGACATGCATTTTTTGGAAGCCCTTGTCTTCAGATTGACATTGTTTTTTGAAATATGTATATTTTGAATTTTGAGTATTTTGATAAGGCAAAATGTTTCCCAAAAAGCAAATATTTTCAAAAGCATGATGATGAAAAGTCTCAAGAATACTAATTATTAATGTTGGGATGTCCCCATGCATTCATTTCCATGAAAATAAACCATGATTATTTGGACGATTCAATGCTTTGGGAAAGTAATTTCTAATTTCCCAAACCATGATTCTCTTGAAATGACAAAAAAAGAGAAGCTTAATCTAGGTAAAGAGTGACAAAGTAAAGCTTCCAAACTAATATGAGTTTCTTTCAAAATCAAACAAATGAAATATTCTTCTAGGGAACTTAATTGTGGCAATTGGTTATGTGCCAAGATTGTGCCCAAAATCCTATTTCTTTGTCAAGAGCCAAAACACTGATTTCACGACCATCCCTTAAAAGTTTCTCATTACTTATATTTTGAGACACGATGATTAAACAAAATTACCCCTATGTTTTTAACAAAAACTTTTGGAGTCTTGCTTCTTTCTGATCATCTTAAATATAGCCCAACACCTATTTTTACTGTTTTAAAGAATTAAGCACAGAATCTTTCTTGTAAACACGAATCCTTGTATTACCTAATTTCCATTTGGTGATAAATTGAAAAGTGTAACAGGCTTGCAAAAAGGGAGGTAAAAGGGGAATTCTTTCAAAAAAAAAAAGAAACATATAAATGCGTTATTGTGTGATTATGATACTTTCACAGTTTTTTCTTGAAGAATGACCTTTCAAGTTAAATAGTTAAGTTTAAAGTGATAAATGGCCTTCTTTCTTGACCCTTAATAAATATAGAAAATTCTTTCATATGCTATCCCTTTGAAGTCTAAAAATTTATTTCTTTTTGTAATCCTTGATCGAGGATCACTTTTCACACTTGAGGGCATGAAGAAAATCAAAGAAAATATGAGGGGTAGTTCTCCTATTCAACATCTCCAAATGCAAAATGAATTGAGTTTCCAAAATTTTCTCTATAATTAAAAAAAAAGAAGAAGAATCAAAAGAAAATAAAAGAAAAACTTAAAAAACACGAAATTAAAAGAGAAATGAAAAGGGAAGAAAAGATGAGGAAACGAGGAAATACAGGGCCCTAGGAGAATAGGAGGGATGAAAACCCTGTGAAATAAAATGATCTTTGATCTAATCATCCTCAAACACTATATTTAGGCCTATTCATCCTTTCTTTCTGAACCTCGAACCTAGGCTTACATTATGTACCTTGAAAAGTTTATTTTAACCAAGTAAAATATATGAATTAATGGCTCGATTAAGAAAAATTTTCTCTGGAATGGTTGTAAGTGCTTGTTAAAAGCATGATGAAGCAATCAAATAAGAAGAAAAAAGAAAAGAAAAAGAAATGAAAATTGGAAAGAATAAAGTTCTAAAGTGAAAAAAAATCAATCTAGAGCAAAACAAGAGAATTACTGGTATCAGTTATGGGAATTTTTGAAAATTTCAAGGAGAAAAATCATTTTAAAGAAATTTAAAGATATCCAAAAATTCCTAAGTACCTTATGTTGTCAACACTTAGTTGGAGAGACTGTTTCTAAAAATTCAATCCATCCTCTGTCCAACATAACCTTTTGTTTCTGAACCCTTCACAGTCAGTCTTGATATGTATTGAAATGTTAATAATCAAGAGACTTAAAGAAACATTGAATTTGTCTGATTTTGAAAGAAAATTATGTTTCGTACAACCTGATCTATTTGTGCCTCGAAACATAGGGCATGTATCCTATTCATTATGAAATTTTTTGGCCAACCCAAGTTTTTCTTTCTTAAGCTTTTCCATGCACTTTAAGAAGAACAGATTGTCATTCAAGTAATTTTTCAGCAAAAGATCATTAGTCTTCAAGAGATTTGAACATCACATACTTTTAGCTTAGAGTTTTTAAACAAAATACATTTTTCAATAAGATAATTATTTGGAAAAACTTGAAAAAGTGTCAAGAAAAAAGAAAAAGTTTTCTTCTGATTAAAGGGCATCAAATCGGGATAATACTTGACCCATGAGAAGGAGAAAATGAAATAAAAATTTGAACCTTAAAATCATTGAAGCAAGATGATTGCAAAAGATTAAAAAGAGAATGATTTTACTTGGAATATGAGAGGCTTAGAGTGATTTTGTTTTGAAATTGAAAAAAATGGTTAGGCTAGACTTGAAATATAGCCAAATAGGGTTTCAATCTTCGTATTGTTAAGAGCATATGCTTCATCTGCCATCATCTATGCTTGCATCGTTTCACGTGCATCTACACCATTAGATATCATTTGCATCTGTATTGTTGCACGTGCATTTGCACCATTAGGTACATTTGCATTTGCATTGTTTCACGTGCATCTGCACCATAGATGACATTGGCATTTACATAGTTCCACATGCATTTGTCTCATTATTGATACTTGTATTTGCATCGTTTCATGAGCATTTGCACTACACTTGATAATGGCATTCTTTCAGCAATGCCATCATTTTTTGTGATCATTTCATTATCACACTTAGTGACTGCAATTGAATCAATCATAGAATGATCACACATATTTCCAAAGTTTTTGATGGCGAAATCTGAAACATTCAAAAAAGTTTATTTTCAGCGGTAAAATCCGAAGCATTTAAGAGAGTTTGAAAAAAAAAAACAAGTTTTTGATGGTGAAATCGAAAGTATTCAAAAGAATTTGTTTAAAACCTAACTCTTCGATGCTGAAATCCGATGTATTCAAAAGAATTTATCCTTGGTGGTAAAATCCAAAGCATTAAAGAGTTTGTTTAAAAACAAGTATTGAGTGTTAAAATTTGAAACATTCAAGAGATTTGAAGTCTTCAGTAGTGAAATTCAAAGCATTCAAAAGAGTTTGTCTTCGTTGATGAAATCCGAAGCATTTAAAAGAGTTCATTTAAAAACAAATGTTCGGTGGTGAAATTCAAAGTATCTAAAAGAATTTGTTTAGAAAAACAACTTGCTACTGGTGAAATTTGAAGTGTCCAAAAGAGTTTTTCTTTAGTGGTGAAATTCGAAGCATTGAAAAGAGTTTGTTTTAAAATAAGTCTTCAATGGTGAAATTTGAAGCATTCAAGAAAATGTCTTCGGTGGTGAAATCCAAAGCATTTAAAAGAGTTTTTTAATTACAAGTCTTCGTTGGTGAAATCTAAAGCATTCAAAAGAGTTTTTTTTTTAGGAAAAAAAACTTCAGTAGTAAAATCCAAAGCATTTAGAAAGAATTTGTTTAAAGAGTTTGTAGCAGTGTATCCAAAGTTTCTAGTGGTGGTATCCAAATTTTCAAAGTCTTTGGTGGTGTATTCAAAAGCTTCTAGTGGAGTTATCCAGAACAATTTCCAAAGTCTTTGGTGGCATATCCAAATATACTAATGGTGGCTATCAAATTTGTGTCCATCTTACTAGTGAAAATGGAATGGAATATTTTGGAGGCCACAATCATTCAAGTATTCTTGTTTCCTCAAGCTGAAAGTTAAGACCTATATCTTTTCAAACGGGTTAAAAATTGGACATTGTCTCTGTCCAAATCTAGTAATCTTCGACTGAAGGTTTCGCTTTGGTTAATCTTTCTGACTAAAGGTTACACCTGGTCACTTTTTTGATAATCTTTTTAACTGACGGTTTCACCCTAGTCACTTTTTTGACTATTATGGTTTCATCCTAGTCAATCTTCCTAATGGAAGGTTTCACCTTTAACACTTTTTTGACTATCATGGTTTCACCTTAGTCAACTTTCTGACTAATAGGTTTTGCCCTAGTCGTCTTCTCTAACTATCATGGTTTAGCTTGGGTCAACCTTCTCAACTAAAGTTTCTATCTTAGTCACCTTTTCGACTAATAGGTTTTGCCCTGGTCGTCTTTTTTTTTTACTATAGTTGTTTTGCCCCGGTCAGTCTTTCTGACTATTATGGTTTCGCCCTAGTCACCTTTTTTACTAATAGGTTTCGCCCGAGTCGTCTTCTCTAACTTTTATGGTTTAGCCCAGTCAATCTCCTCAACTAAAGTTTCTATTTTAGTCACCTTTTTGACTAATAGTTTCGCCCTAGTCATCTTTTTTTTTTACTGTAGTGGTTTCGCCCTAGTTAATCTTTCTAACTGAAGGTTTCACCTTGGTCACTTCTTTGATTATTATGGTTTTGCCTGGTTAATTTTTTTGACTGAAGGTTTCGCCCTAGTCACTTCTTTGACTATTATGTTTTCACTTTGGTCAATCTTTCGGACTAAAAGCTTTGCCATGGTCATTTTCTGACCATCATGGTTTTGCCTAGGTCAATCTTTTTGGCTAAAGGTTTTGCCCTAGTTGCTTCTCTAACTATTATGAGCTTGTCCTGATCAATCTTTTGATTGAAGGTTTTATCCTATTCACTTATTTAATTATTATAGTTTAGATCAGGTCAATCTTTCTAATTGAAGGTTTCGCCCTGGTCACTTCTTTAACTATTATGGTTTCGCCTTGGTCAATTTTTTTGATTGAAGTTTTTGCTTTGCTCACTTCTCTGACTATTATGGCATTGCCTTGGTCAATTTTTCTAGCTAAAGGTTTTGCCCTGGTTATTTCTCTGACTATTATGGTTTTGCTTTGTCACCCTTTTTCGGCTTAAAGTTCATCATCGATCAACTTTAAATTTCGAATCTTCTACCAAAATCTTTTGCTACATGTTTATTTAAATTTAATTTTTTTAATATCTCAAGGCTGACAAAAAGGTTGTCTAGTCTTTACCCTATTTTTAAATCTCAACAACAACTAAAGAGGGGCAGCTATAGGCACCTAATTTCATTTGAGCCTTTTTTTTTACAGTTTGAAATGTTTGAGATTGAGAACCAGGTGCTCGCACGGTGAGGGTCGACCTCCTCTATGGGGACTAAGCCTTTTTGAGACCTCTCTAACCATGTCTAGATGGCTACTCATGGGCACAATTGAAAGATTGCAATTTTGGGGTCTATAAAGAAGAAACCATAGATAAAAGATGAATGTTGGAAAGGAAAAGTTAGCTTTTAAATTTATTTTTTGTGCAATTTTGAAATTTTCCAAGCCAACTATCGTAGATTTTTACCGATACTCGTGCCGTATTTATGTTGATACTCACCTCAAAAAGTCCAAAATGTTCGATAAAAAGTCTGCATTGACATTTTATAACATAAGGTATCAAATTGTCAAATTTATTGTTTAAATTCAAATTTTTCATGATACTACCAGTTTCCTATTGGAAAAATTTGTTGGTAAACTTGTCCCGATTTTCAAATTCTGATTTCTTTTACTAGTAAAATATTTTGATAAATACATTTAACTCAGTTTTTTTTTAATTTGTGCTCGCTAGTTTTTTAAAAAATAAATGTGGAATTCTCAGCTCTGTAAGGTATTATTCCTAAAATTTCTTCGAATTTGGGATTTTCTAATTTTTTTATTTTAAGATTAAATTCTGAAATTCATTATTTTCAAATCCAGAGTCATGCTCGAAATTTTCCTTTTTTAGATGCCCTTTTATATGGATATTTCTTGTAAACTTTTTACGAATTTGAAATTTTTGGTTGCTTCTTTTTCGCACACAAAATTTTCCAATTTATTTACAAAAGTTCTTATTAGAATTCAACACTTGGGGTTAAATTTATTATTGAATCATTTGGCTTTTCAATATTTAATTATTATTTTTTCTTATAGTAAGGGATTATTAGTCTTTTTTTCATTTGGCCTTTCAATGATAAATTGTTATTTTTCTCTGTTGTAAGTAATAAAAAATAAATAATAGTTTAATTATTCCTTTTATTATAAAATGTCATAAAAAGCAACTATAATGAATACATTATTATTAAATACCTAAGTAAATGGACGAATCCTTCATTTTACTAATTGCTGTGATAGTAATTAGGTTATCTTCTGTTTTTAATCAATAATTATTTTCAAACATTGGAAACGCCTTTTTGCAACATTTTTATAGAAATTTAAAGATTAGATTTTCTTTTAATATTTATTTTTTAAGAGAATATGTTGGATTAGGTTTGTAATGGTGGCATTGATGAACCTTAGATTTAACCTATTGTTCGATTGGTATTTTCTTTCTTTTTTTTTTTTTTAACTATGTCAAATAAATTGTTTTTACTACTATGATTTCACATGAAATTAATTTTATCCCAAATAAGGTTAGTATTAATTGTATGTGGTTAAATTTATTACTGAATTGTTTTGTTTTTCAATGCTTAATTGTTATTTTTTTTATAGTAAGTGATTATTTTATTTTTTCTGTAGTAAGTGATCATTTGGCTTTTCAATTTTAATTGTTATTTTTTCTATAATAAGTGGTAACAATTTAAATAATGGTTTAATTATTTCTTAATTTATTATAAAATATCATACATAAACAAACTAAAATGAATATGTTACTATTAAATGCCTAGACAAATTAAATGTTCATTTTGACTAATTGTTGTGACAGATTTGAAGTTAATTCATTTTTAATAATTGTTGTGATAGATTTGAAAAACGTAATTAGTTCATGTTTTGTTTTGCATCACTAATATATTTCAAAAATTGGGAATGCTTTTTTGAAATATATGATATTTTTCAGTTTTAGAGATCAAATGTTTTTTAATATTTATTTTTTAAAAGAATTTGTTGGGATGCGTTTGTGATGGGAGCTCTAATCAACATGGGATTTAATCTATTGCTTTTTTTTTTTTTTGGCTATTTGTTTAATAATTTTTTTCCTAACGTGATTTTGCATGAAATTAAATTTCTCTCAAGTAAGGTTACTCTTAATTTGTAATTTATTATAGAATAATTGATTTAACCTATTGCTTGATTGGTATTTTTTTTTAACCATTTGTCTAATAATTTGTTTTTTACTAACATTATTTTAAAAAAATAATAATTTTCTCTTCAAGTAAGGTTGGTCTTAATTTGTTTGTAGCCAAATTTATTATTGAATCATTTGGCTTTCCAATGCTTAATTGTTAATTTTTCCTGTAGTAAGTGACAAAGAGTAAATAATATTTTAATTATTACTTAATTTAATGTCAAATATCATAAATAAACAATTATAATAATAGTCTTAATTTGTATGTGGATAAATTTATTGTTGAATCATTTAGTTTTATAACGCTTAATTGTTATTTTTTTCTATGGTAAGTGACAAATTGAGATAAATAAATGGTTTAATTATTGCTTAATTTACTGTCAAATATCATACATAAACAGTTATAATGAATACGTTATTATTAAATGACTACACAAAAGAATGATTGTCTTTTTTGGTTAGTTGAACCCATTTAATTGATTTCATCTTTGTTTTTTTTTAATTGGTCAAATTTTTTATGTGTTTAAAATCATGAAAGAAGAGAATTCCCCAGTCCCTTGATCAATGCTCTTTTAGAGATATTTCATTATGTTCATATATTTATTAGAGTTCTCTGTAGATGATTTAAGCAGTAAAATGGTTAAACAAATTTTGTATTTGTATTTTATTTATCTAAATAGCTTGTATTAAACACTTTTCGACCCCTTAAAGGGCAAAATGATCAAACTATTTTTATATTTGTAAGTAATTCATTTCAATAGATGGAGTGTATGATGCTAAACTTAATCAAATGGTTAATCTTGATTTCAAGATTCCAACATAGAAAAAAGTTAATGTTTTGTGTATTTGGTACTTTTCATCTTGTCAAAAGGCCAAATGTTCTGAAAGACCATGTGATTATGAAATCAAGAAGGGATGAATTGATTTCTTAAAATATTTTGCACATTAAAACTTTAAGCATGGAAATTGAGAAATTCAAACAATGCGGTTAATTTAACAAGATATGAATAATAAAAGCAAGTAACTTAGTAGGGAAAAAGATCAAACACAATAAATTATAGTTGTTCATCTTCGTGCCTACGTCTTCCAACTTAGCCTCACTTGTTAAGGATTTCCCAATTTAGTATCTTTAATTGATATTTTAAAGGCTAAGATATAAATGTTAGTAGACGCTCAAGAGTCAATCAGCTTGTATGAGGCATATATAAGTTAATAATGCAAATCAATAACTTTAATAGTGATTCAATGTTTTCTTTCATGTTAGTTGCATAATTAACATTCATGCAAAAACTGATTGGATGAAGCCCATGAAGCATAACGACCTTGCGAATTTAGCAATGAGTTGCAATAATTAGATCTTTATGTATCAAAGTTGTGTTTCTAGAAACATTCATAATCATCGTATTGTCAAGATAAAGCATTGACAATGTACAAAGACTAGCATATGCTAAGCCTCCATGCATTTGATGCATGCAACTCTTTGATCTTATAGAAATTGAAGTATAGAGATACTTGGGGATAGCATATAGGTGCTTGTTTTGTATAAACAAGTTCAATAAACATGGCCCGTATGAGAACTTCATTTGGTCTAAGTCACTCAAGTGTTTATGGAATATGTTTTGGAATATGTTTTCATGTGCTAGTCATGCATATTAGTCTTCAGACTTGTGATAACAGGTTATCTTGTATGGAGTCTCATTAATTGATTTCATTATGAACACGTCCACAATGGATGGATGCTTATGGTAGGGTGGTTTTAAGTATGGCATGAACCATATGAAGGTGGATGAGTGATTCAAAGAGATTCACCATTTCAATTGACACCGTGCTTTGGTTAACTTGATCAAGTTGTTAGCCAACGTATGATGAATTTAGGAAAAATTATTTCTCTAAATTTGTAAGGTTAACCAAAAGCTATAAAAGCTAATATGGATTGATTCATAGGTAGACAACGCATTATGCTCAGGTTTTTTTGAGATATCTGGTGAAAGGATTGAAGTACACTGAGAGGCTGATTACTAAAAGGTTTCTAGAGAGGTTACTCTTCTTGCATACGAGGTGGCCATGATGCCCTGCTAAAGGCCAATTTTGGTCTTTGAATATAAATACACTTAATTAGATAATTGTATTTATTGCCGTTATGATGGAAGTCTAATGGGTCACACATAACAAAAGGATATATTGGATTAAAACATGATTTAGCTATGCATGTTGTAATTAAATAAAAGGTAGAATGAGGACTTAACTAAGTAAGTTCAATTAAGAATAATTTAAGAAATAAATTAGATTTTTGAAATCTAATTAGAGATGTCTTAACATGGCAATAAAGATAAGAATATCTTATAAAGATAATGTTTATTTGTAGACATGGTGTTAGGGATAATATTAAAAAAGACCAAATAATTGTATTTAGAGAAATTAAATAATTATTTGATAATTATTTAATATTATTTACATGAAGTAAAAATTGTTTTACTTGGGTTAGAAAATTTAATTATGAATTAAATTATATAACATGTAAATTAAGGAGTTAGGTTAAAAGCTTTAATTATCAAGTCAAGAGATTACAGTTTAAACTACTCGAAATTGGGTTTGCTAATGGGCTAGGCACGTAAAATAGCTATTCTTAGTGTGCTATTGTGTTGAAATATTAAAAAGTTACTACTAAGCCTAATCTTGGATAAGCTAATTAAAATAGTTTTAATTGGGCTCCAGGAAATAATCCAAAAAAAGGCCACTTTCTGAGTATGTTATTAGTGGGCTCAGTTGACCCATAAGTCAAGCCTAACCTAGCCTAAGATGCATTTAAATACATAATTAAGGCTTTTTCATTTATTAGAGCATCCAGAAAAACCCTAAGCGCCAACCTTTCTACTTCTCTAAGGGGTTGGCGTAATCCCATGTACTTGTGTACGGGTGTCTTAGTGCAAACATGGTTTCTGAGTGATCTAAATTTGTTTCTTGTCATAACGAAAGTAGAAAATCAGTTTTTTATCCTAGTGGAATCAATCAGAGTTAAAAATTGGGATTTGTAGATTCATTTACTATGATCTGCGCAAAATAGCTGCTTTCTTATGGAGCTATTTTCTTCTTCCTCTTGGCATAATAAGTATGGGAGTTATTCCCAGATCACTTTAGATTTGAACCTGTTTGATGTATATCTTTTGGTTGAGGCTTGAGAAGCTTTCTGGCTAGCATTGGAGAAACACATAACCTCATGAAAGCTCCAATAGGTATTTGTGTGGATCATCATTGGAGGCAGAACACTTAGACTGCTTTTAGCCTCGAGAAGAGGTCATAGTAATCAACCCATGGTGCGTTCCTACATGGATTGGCTTCCTTAAAGTTACGAGTCCTTAAGTAGGTATGATTTTTACTAGATCTAAGTTTAAAACTACTATCCGATAACAGGTACATCTTTGCCAATCCATCCTAAGAAAATTTGAGTGTTTTTTTGTTTAATTTCGCTGAATATGTTCAATTTTGATTAAATTTTTTATGTTTATATCGATAAACATGAGTCCAGATTTCCTTTCACTTTACACTTTCTATGTTTTGAAGGCTTAGATAGAAGCCTCTTCCCCCTATCTTCATTAGGCTTAGATATAACGTCTCTATCTTCTTATGGCTAAGTTTATTACCTCCATTTTTTAAAAAGGTTTTGGGTGTAAACAAGAAATGTCTCTAAAAGGTTGAGTGTTTACAAATTTTGGGCACAATGTAAAAGAATTACAATAATAATAATGACACAAAGGAATATAATGAAAGATAGGAAAAATTAATCTTATACAAAGAAAGAACTACTTGACAACTTGAGAGATGGAGGATATGGATATAACCTTCCTTTCTTGATGTCCCTTGCTAATGGTGGCGTTGAAAAAGCCTATTTATAGCCTTAAGATGAATTATGGCCATTGAGAATTAATTGGGATGGATTGGAGTCATGGATGCTTTGTAAATTAGCTTTCTTGTTCTTCCCCGTATTAAGGTACTTATACCTTTAAAAAATGTATTGATACATGCTTTTAAAACCCTAAAATATGACTGTTGGGAGACAAGATATCGATGCATGAATCGATACTTGAGTAAAAGGTATTGATACATTATGTTTGCGTATCGATACATTTTGGGTTTTTGAAGTATTTTAGCTATTGCAAGGTCTAGTATCAATACATAATAAAAAGGTATTAATACTTACTTTGAAAAGCCATATAAAAAGAGTTTTCCTTGGCTTTAAAAAGATCTTAACTTTTCAAATATGTTTTATATGCAAGTATGTATTGATAGCACCATTTTTGAGAAAACGAAGGAGTCAAAAACGTTTCAATATTTTTCAAAGTATTTTCAGATTGATTTAAGGAAAAATACTAAGTTGAAAACATTTAAACACAATCTAATTAAGCTTAAGTTTTTATTATATCAAAATCAAGATTAATTCAAAGCTAATATAGCTAACATGGTTTAGAAAGTTCTATATTCCTAAAGTGCACAATTAAATAGCTTCTTTGCGTAGCAGGAATAGAAGAAAAATTGCAGATTTCCAGATTTCTGTAATCTGTAGAATTACTGATTTCCAGATTTCCTGATTTTTTAGATATCCTTAAATTATGGGATTATGATTATGAGGAAATTCTGATTTAATTATTTTGATTTATAATTGATTTGTAATTACTGTAGTTACCTAGAATAGTCTTAGTTTTGGCTGTATATATACCAGTGTTTTTAAAATAGATGAATATGGGGAAAAATAACTATTCTCTTCGTTCTGTTCTAAACTCTCTAATCCATTCTTTCTAGTCTATCTAATCCATTCTTTACCTAGATTTCAACATGGCATAAGAGCTATAAATCGACCTCTATTAATTTTTTTTCCCAAACTCCATGGCATCTGAGATAAGTCGTTTCTCCGAGCCTATACCAGGTTAAGAATTTGTGAACACCAGTGGGTCAGAAGAGTCGGTTCTCCTCATCACTAGACATAAGTTGACCGACCATAACTATCTTCAATGGCCCAAGTCAGTGATGATGTTCATCTCAGGCAAAGGAAAGGACGACTATCTTACTGATGCTGCTATTCCACCGAGGAAAGATGATCCCAATTTCAGGATGTGGAAATCAGAAAACAACATGGTCATGTCCTAGTTAATCAATACCATGGAAAATGACATAAGATAGAATTTTTTGTTCTACAACACTTCTTATGAAATCTGAAGTGTAGCAAAAGAAACATACTTAGACTATGACAATACAACAGAACTGTTGAAAATCAAAGGTGCTCTGTATGATCTCAAACAAGGTAAGATGACTATAACTCAGTATTATAATACTTTCAGTCATTACTGGGAACAATTAGATGTGTTTGAGAGTCCAGACTGGGAGTGTCCAAAAGATGCAAGCAGATGCAAGAAAATTATCAAAAAAATAAGGATTTTCAAGTTTCTGCTTGGCTTGGATAAGTCTCTTGATGAAGTCAGAGGTAGAATTCTTGGTTCCAAGCCTCTTCCATCAATCCGAGAAGCATTCTCTGAGGTTCAGAGAGAGGAAAGTAGGAAGAAAATTATGATGGGAACTCAGGCATCTTCAAATGCTCTAGAAGGTTCAGCCCTTGTTTCACGAAGGACAAATGCTACTGACTCACGACAGAAAAAAGGCAGACCTTGGTGTGATCATTATCGTCGACCAGGCCATACCAAGGAGACTTACTGGAAGATACATGGAAAACCAGCAGATTGGAAGCCAAACAAGAAAAAGGAAGCAAGGAGTTTTGTGGCAGATTCAAAAGGGAAAGAAAGTACCAACGAATTTGCTCACTTTAGCAAAGAACAAATTGAATGGCTATAAACAATGTTTGGGCAAGCATCTTCTCTTACTCCAATCATCTCAACAGGGTCTACGGCACAAAAAGGTAAATTTTTTACTACCTTAAATGCTAAATCTGAAGACTCATCACAGTGGATTGTCGATTCTGGAGCTTCAGATCATATGACAGGTGATGCA
>JAQSVH010194135.1:0-17187 GCA_029448705.1 Adansonia digitata | reverse complement strand
ATCAAATAATGTATTGCGCTATCTTCCATTTTATGTATTCCCTTATTGGAAAAAGAGTAAATAAAGTGGTAGATGTCCTTCTGCTGCTGCCTAAGTTTCTGTGGTGCCAGTCGACGGAATCGTGCTTTCGGGGTTCCATCCTTTTATATATAGAATACCGTCCGCAAATGGGCATCGGTTGGTGAAGGCCTCTCCGTTCCTTCCTCTTCTGTCTGGTAATAGGGTTTCACCCCGAAACTGAGAATAGAAGGATTTCTCGTGAGCAAATCAACTCATTGGAGAACTTGTTATAGGCGCAATCTGTGGGCCAGAACCCTGAAGTAGACCAATACCTTAACTAAAAATGCATTTTTTAACCTTTCTTCTCAGCCCTTGAATTCAATCCCTCAAATAGAGTGATCGGGAGTAAGAAGGAATTGAATCGATTGACTGAGGAAGAAAAGGTCGTTCTACCGTCCCGCAAGAAATAGAATAAGAGAAGTTCAGTCTCAAAGAAAGTATTAGTTGTTTGCTCACCCGTAAAGTAGGAATATCAAGAATAGGAGTCAGTTTTCAAGGAAAGGAGAAGTTTAGTAGTCCATCCAGTCCGTCCGGATCAATAGAGTGGGGAAGAGAAAGAGATATGGTAGGCATTGAATGGATTAGAAAAGCTTGCACGGGCTATCTCATTAGTCAGGGAATAGGCGCACTGCACACTAGATATATCTCATCTCTGTCTCCGGCCTCTCTCCGGCCAGTGAGAGTAAATACATTCCCTCTGCTTCAGATCTCATATCTATAATATATAGTGGGCAAAGAGGAAGCTCAGCTCAGTCTCTGTCCAAGGATCTCACTATTGTGTCTTTGGATACCCTTTTCTTCCTACTACGAGTGGAGAACGTGCTGAGCAGGCCTATGCCACGCTTGACCGATCGACGGGGAGGGGAAGGCAGAAGAATAAGTGGGCTATCCGATTCAATCCAATCCGGCTTTCGTCTCAGGTAAGGGTAATCCTAAACGGGAAGTCCGGCTCTACTATCTAGTATAGTAGGCTTCTATCCGACAGTAGACGCCTGTGGTCTACACCTGCAACAATGAACCATATCGATCACTCTATTAGAACGGAGACGGCACTGAGGAACTCCACTGCGCAATCTAAGAACCTTGCTCCCTCTGCCTTCGGCTCTTCTTCATTGAAATCCGAGACAACCATCATCAATGGGGCTTCCTCCGTCGAAGGCTTTCCTTTCACATTTTCTTTCCCGAGAGTACAATCTATCCTTTCTACCGCTTTCCTAAACTGAGCCCACTAATTACAGGTTCCCTCTTGACTGCCCTGGGAGAACAAAGCGCACCTTTCATTCACTACTTGAGCCCGTCTCCTTACTAGAAAGATTGCCCATTACCTTGACTTATTTGATTCGGGTGATGCCGTAAACTAATCAATAGGAAAGAGTCCCGCTTGGGGTAGAGGATGTGGACTTTTCCATTCCCTTCATTAGAAGCGTTCCCCATCTATAACAGCATTCATTCCCGGGAAAGTGAGATCACCACCGCCTAAATGCAGCCGTTCTCATTACCTGAAATGGCTTCCTAAAGGATTGAACTCCCCGGAGCTTTCTTACCATGCCCACCTGAAGATCGAATTACTCCCACTACTGAACCTGCCTTGTAGTAAGATACAGGTGAGCAACCTAGTTTTGAAGCCCCTATAACTCTATCCATTCTCCTTTCGTTCAAGAGCGTATTTGACTCTTTCTTAGACCTCCCCTTGAACACTGAATCCTATACTATAGAAATGGCATTTGACCCACTTCCTTCAGCTTGCCTAAACCGTCCGATGGTAGCGAAGGGGAAGGGTCGGTCTGTCATTCTGTCCTGAGAGTTTAGTAAGGACTTTCAGCTTATCGTTAGAACGCTTTCTCGCGGGCAAGGATAGCTGTCCAAGGCTTTCGTCTCGGGGTAGCAACCGAATCTTAGAAAAGCGCAGACGGGATTAGTGGGAAGGGCTTGGTCGATAGAGATTGCTTTTTCTTTAGAATCCCTATTGAATTGGGCGAGGAACCCTCTTCTACTCATTCATGGGCTAGGCTACTCAAAGGTTGCTGACTCTGATATTGATTCTCAAAGTGGGCATCCTCCAGCTGGGTCTCTAGTCTTTCTCATGTATTCACTTTCACTTTCAGCAAAGAGGTTTCAAGCAATCGAAGGAGCAATCCGTGGCAGCTCAGCTCGCTTCTCACCCTAGTTACACGGTCCTCTTTTTTAGGAAGAATAAGATAAATTTGACCTCCGTTTTCAAGTTTCAGTCTTTCCAGTGGGCAAGCCAGATGCGGATTTAATAGCTGCGCTTACTCCTTCAACCCCGAAAAGATCGGATTTGCGCTAATGCGGATTCGCGAAGAACGGATTCGATAGCGCCGTCTTCTTCCTTCACACAAGGCCATGCCTTTAATACGACAGGACCAATGGCAACTGATGAAAGAAGAGACAAGGAGAGCAGTCCAATACCAGTTGATTCATTAGCAATGGTAGCAGGAAAAAATACACTATGCTTTGAGCCAGTTATTCATTCTTTAAGGCTTTTTCCGGGTAAGATGCTAAGAAGAGAGGAATCACTGCTTATCCATCGGGCGTGACTGAACTACCTTCCCTTCGCCCAGAGCATAGCCTTAGACTGATTCTTCCACCCTTCGTGCCTTCCCTTCGCCCCTTGGCTACGAAACTAGGCTGTGATCCGCATCGAGAAAGAAATGTATTCATGCATCTCTTTAGTTCGAATGCTTTTCTGCTTGATTACTTTACTTTTTTAATTCTTTCTATAAAATCCATTATATTATCTCAATCTCACCAACCATCTATGCTATGCCCAAGCGCCAAAAAGGGCTGATTCTCGCCATCTAGGAATAAAGGATTTCCGGTCTGGGATCGAGCCAGTCTAGTAGACCTTCTGAAACAAGATTCAATAGCTGCTCCTTCTGTTGACTTCACTCCCTTTGAGCTAACAGCAGCGGATCACATAGTAAGAGCAGCTCCCATTTCTATTCTATATACGAAAATATCTCTGTGTGATGAAATCGACTCTCACTTCTCACGTCTTCAAACCTTCGCTCCCAAAAGAGTTCTGGCTTATAGGCGAGGAGGAGCGCAATAGGCTCGACCGAAGGGAGGGCACCTGAGTTCCTTTCTTCATTCTATTAGCTACTCCTTTTGATAAGACTTTCAGGTCTATTAAAATGCAACTATAAGACAAGTAAGAGAGCTAGCTACATTTACCCTGCGGGGCTATTTACCACGTCAACTACAAATATGAGCTACACTCTATCTTATTTACTTAGTCTATATGTACTTACTTGATTGTGATATCATATGTGTATAGTAGATTAGATAGATGTATTTGATAGATGTAAATAGTATCTGTTATTGGTAGTTGTCTTCCTCACCCTTTCTTGATTGATTAATAGACTTAACAGAGGGGCAATCAGAATAGAAAGCAGAGCGCAGAGAGTTGAGTTTGAGGTGGCACATCTCGACCGATAGGGAGAGGAAAGGCAAGAGAGCAGAAGAATCCACCTTATAGGACCTACGGCATCCTAAGGGACTAGTTCTTCCGACCTTTCTTTCAAGTAGCTCTTCCGCTTCTTCCTTTATGGGTGAGTAACTTCACTGAAAGGGGGGCTACTCAACTAAAAGGATTGTCAGGCAATGCACCTCACTCTTTCAAGGAGTTTATCAGCTCGACAGAAAGATAATAAGGATCTGGTGCGGGAGAGGGGAGATGCTTGACTAATAGGGTTTGTAGCGAACCCATTCTCTTAAGGGGAGGAAAGCTAGCAGCTATCGGAAAGGTAGGGTTGGCTCTCACAGAGTTGAGTTAATGCTAAATCTTTCAAGGGCGAGGGGGATAAGACTAACAAGGGTTGGAGTTAACCCCAAAAAATCAGTAGCTGGCTGACTGACGTTTAGTTGTTGAGTCAAGAGTCACAGTGACTACTTACCATTTCCATTTAACCAATCCATAGTGGAAAGAAGCTCGGCTAAAAGCAGAAGAGTTGGAGGAGCTAGACTAGGAAAGTAGCTAAGGTTTTGAAGACATGGCACGGAGTTTAGGAGAGAATCGAACTTTGTTAGGCCCCATAGAAAAAGGAAAAAGTCTCAAAGCTTCTTCATCTTTCACAGGATAGGGACGCGGCATTAGGAGAGGGGCGCAAAGAAGACGGCATCGAAGAGAGGTTCGCGAAGAAGGTCTTTCAACGGAGAGAGATTTCACCGAAACTGAATCGGTAGCAGAAGCAGACAAGAGAAGAGCTGCAAGATCGGCTACGTTATCAGTTGCCAGTTCGTAAGCCAAAGCAAAGCGAGAAGGACGAGACCGAAGCGAGAGGGAAGAATCTTCAACCAAACCGAGCATCCCCTTAGCTAGAGTTCCTCTCTATCATAATGCCATCTTTAATTTAAAAGAGCTCTTAGTTAGCAGAGGAAGAAGGTGGCATAATATCGACTGAAAGAGAATCGGGATCCTCAACCCCAGAAGGATCTAGATCAGTTGGCAGGAGTGGAATTCTTAGTTAGGTTAGGAGGGGGAGCTACAGTATTTATTTCGGAGTTCTGTGGCAATCTCCCGAAGCGCAGCTTTGGTAAAGGCTAAATCTCTAACTTCGAGTAGCTGGAATGTGGGGGACTCCTCTGCTAGACTAATTGGAAGACAGGGAATAAAGCTATAGGGATAGGAGTTTTGGGTAATCGACTGCAAGGTTCCTCGGCAAAGACTAAGAAGCGAGAGAGATAGACAGAGAGAAGGGGCAAAGGTACTCGACAAAAAGGTTTGCAGTTGAGTCTGATTCTTCGGAGTTCACAACCGATTCTGCTGCGCCAAGAAAATGGATAAAAGAAGCTCGACCAAGGCCAAGGGACGAAGATGCTTGACGATAGGGATCGGAATGAAGCCTTGCGGCAGCGAGTGTACGAGGCTAACACCTAGATCGAAGGTAGGAAAGGTTTGGCACTTAGCTCATAGGACTATCGGTATGCGGAGTTCATCTCTTGGTTAGCAAGGAAAGATTCTTCAACCAGGCATCTCCCATAAGACCCGGCTTAGCCCCTACGGGCACCAATACCAGGGCCTATCTTCTGAAAATCATTCCTATTGCATTGAATTGAAAGTAACATCTTCCTAAGCCTAAACCTTACTCCTAGTATTGCACTAAAAAACTTTGCTTTGGGGTTAAATAAGAGTTTGTCGCTAAATCAATTGCTAAATGACTTGACTTCCTTCCAATGTGTCCCTCAGGTCATGTTTAATAGCCCCGCTTTTAGGGAACCCCTAATGGTAACTTCTCTCCCCTCTCATCAGGTAATTCTTTTTCTTCTTTGAGTTGCCTGTGTGAGGCCAATGGCTACTTCTATTCTAAACAGTAAAGGAAGCTTTCCATAATTGAATATCGGGTGTGTAGCCCCTATTCCATATATAATCTACGATCAATCCTCCCTAATTCAAGCACTTGTTAACCGCTCTGGTCCTCTTGCTTGAAAGCAGGACCTCGCTTACCTTTAGAGGTCAACGAGAACATATATTATAGATATATAAATTTTATCATAAAAGGGAAAGTTTACCCCGTATTTTGGATATGAATTCGAAGAAAAAGGGGCCCGTAAGCAATGAGTCTTTTTTGATGGATTATCCGCTGACCCTGAGCTACCAGATTAGGTGAGGGTGTTCTATTCTGATCTCTGCCCTTACTTGGATAACGGGTACAATCGGACTGGAACTTCAACCTCAATTTATGAGACCCTTTGTTTAGGGGTCTACTCAATCAATGATCTTTAACCAGCTATCTCTAACTTTCCTTTGAAATGAAGTCCGGTCGATCACTCTTCCCTTGAAGTCTCCAGCATTGACCCCTCTTGGCCTCTTTCATTAGACAAGGAAAGCGGAAACTTATACAAAAACAAATTAGTCATCACAGAAGGAAGTCTGAATCCGTCTAAACCCGATTTCCTTCGTCTTGTCTTCATTTCATGACTTCTCCCTACACTCCTCTTCTTGCCCATCTTCACTCCTAAGCCTCATGCTATAGCTCAAGAGCCTCTACCCACCGATGCTAAGTTTAAATAAGGGAAGATACCCTACTGCTAAATCAAGGAAAGAAGCTGGATTAGAAGTCAGAATCCAACTAGAATGACTTAGGCGATCGCATCTCTATTCTATCTAAGAATGTCCCACCTTTCACTAGAATCAATGGGAAGAAGGGGGAAGTGAAGCACTAAAGGTAAAAGAAGGCAGATAGAAGGAAGAGTTAAGACTTAAAGCTATAAGACTAAGAAAATTCGCCATATACAATAGATGTCTAAATTACATTAGGCCCATTTGCGACAACATCAATTCTTATTCTCTTAAATTAGCACAATTCTGACTCTCTTAACTTAGCATCTGCTTTTAAGAGGCGCATCTACTAAAGGAAATCTCATACTTCATTCAAGGGCTGGAGTTCATGAAATGGCAAGGGCTAATCCAGGAGATAGAGAAGAATGAAAGAGTTATAGGCCTGTAGTGTGTAGTAAGATTAGAGGAATTGGTAAGGGCAGGTACCTTACCTCGAGGGCAGGTCCAGTAGATGGACATTCTAGTAAATGGGAAGTCCTAGCCTATCCTATTAAGCCAGTTCGTTCCCTTCATCTATTTGATTTTCACTCTTTGTAGAGCATCGGAGAGGGCGACAGATCGTAATCGTAAAGAGCCTATTTTCTAGCAGCTCTTAGCAAAATAGTCTGTCCCACACACCTCGCTTCCATAAGAGGTATTGATGTGTCCTTTCGGCCCTAGGCTAGCAGTCCACGAGTTATTTAGTACCCGGCCTTTCTTTGTATTGTAGTCCTTGCTTCGAAAGCAGTCTGTGAGTTTTAGGGGGAAGGATAGAAAGATGGTCGGTAAGATGGCCTAGTTTCGGAATTCGTCTTAGTTGTTGAAAGTAAGCCGAGCCAAGCCTCATTTATAAAAAAGAATGCTCCTCCGTTCTCCTAGGCTGACTGAAGACTGGCTTAAAAGACAACCGGGAGAAAGAACCTTGCTTACTCTAGCCTTTTAACTTCCCTGAACCTTTCTTAATATAGAAGATCCCCTTGGACTGAATGAGTCACTAGCTTACTTGATTAGTTGCTTAGCTGGCTTGCTTCTCCTAGCACCAGGGTCACTCCTCAAAGGCTGGGCAAAAGAACCAGGGACTAAGAACCTTACGAAAGCACGCTTTCTTTATATATCCCGTTGGAGTCAGAACCTCTAGCAAAAGAGATTATAGCGTAGGCTGACTAACTCCTTCTTTATTCTAGCGGGAGGGTAGGCTTTTACGGTTCTCATACAGTGCTCTCTTAGGGTAGGTTGACTCCTAGCATGAGGGAATTAGCTTAATAGAAACTGACTTACCTATACCCAGGGGCTTCAACCATGGAATGACAATCTCTAGCACTTTCCCTTCCTTCTAGCCTGACAATCTCAACTTTCTTTGAACGAGGGACTGACTTTCAAATAGCATGCTGGTTTATAACCGTACTTTCTTTATCCCTCAAGCCTGAAAAGATCTGACCTGGGACTGCTTCCTTTGCTACTGACTTTGCTACAGATGCCTAATTTCTTCAGTCTCATGCTTTTTAACCTTAACCTTAAGGTGATAGAGTAGAGACAATTCCTATTGACTTTCTTGCCCTTATCCTGCAAACACAAACAGCGGATTCTCGGCATCAATGCACTAACTCCTGCCAAGATCCGAGACGATTCGATTGACTCATTCTAACAGACGATTTGCGGCATATCGCTACTTCTTCTTCCTCAGATCAGGAAGAGCCTTTCTCTATACTATCTTGGTGTATTCCCTCGCTTAAAGTCTACGATTGATGGGTTCGTTCACTCAAAACGAATTTACCTTGGGACAGGAAAAAAACAAACGTAACCACACTAACCCAATTTTCATTTCTTTACCTCGGGTCAGGTCAGGCTTAATCTTATTCCCGTCAGTTCCGTCACTCTCTTTTCTTTCAATGGCATCCGCTTTCAATTAATTAAGAAAGAGATTCCCCGGTGTGAATTTCTCCCCTACTGATCAGACTCCAAGAGCGCTTCCTCTTGCAGTAGATATAAAATATCTATCACTAGCAGCTTAACGTCCTTCTTTCAAACAGTCTTTTCCGATAGTGCCACGGCCCTCTCTCTTTCGGTAGCAGCTCCTTCTTCCTCGGACAGTAAGAATTGAATTGCCTTAATGACATCAGTAAGAGCGCATTCCCTCACAGCTGATTCTCAAGCACTTGCTATTTCATCTTCTCTTATCTTATATAGGCTATCTTCCGATTCGATGCCATCATCATTTACTTAGCATGCCTACTGTTCCGGATTAGTTCAAATAGCCCTAGCTAGATTCACTCCCGGTGAAATAGCAGCTACGCCCCTTGGTTTCAGCTCTCTTGTGAGTTCAAATCTTTTCTGTGGTGAGGTTGACCGGTTGGCTTTCCCTTCTGACTATGCTTTCCGGGGCTTTTCATAGCTTTACCAAGAAAGAAGATGTGACCAAGAAGGAGTTGAAAGAATGGCTCCTGCTGAATCAGCCGAGAGTTCAAGAGATGAGGATGAGGATCCGGATTAACTTCTTGAAGAGGGAATAGCAGACGCGAGGGAAATGCTTGCTTTAGGAGTGAGTACCAGGGTATATATAGGCTGGTTCGAAAGGACCAGGGTAAAGTTTTCTTAGGATTCTGCTGGTCACGGGTCAAATTAGAGTACTTCAACTTGGAAGCTGAAATCCTACCTTTTCTTTCTGCGCAAATCTGGTAAAAAAGCTCCCTTGCGGCTTTATAAGATTGCTTGAAAATCCGGGCATTTCGCTCCTTACAAGTATGATATATGGTTGCCGAAAAAGCAAGTTTCGCAATAGAGCTAATGAAACCATGCCCCGGATAATAGTTCATAACCCACTCGGCCTCATCTTGCAAGGGAAAGGGGAATCTCCTGGCTAGGAGGGTATTCTGCAAGTGCTTCCAAATCTCCTCAACATAAGGGCAACGATCGATAGTTGAAACCTGTTTTCAAGTCCGGGGGACTATAAGCTCGGTTCCGACCATTTCCGCTAAAGAAAAAGCCCCATTCCTGACGAAAGTTCACTCAAAAGGTAGGCGGTCAGACCTAGGACATGTGGCATAGCAAAAGCCTTCGCTAAGGGCGAAGGGCTTTCTGAAAGCTCCATTTGAAGCAGGTGCCTAAACAGATGATTCAAGTTCAACTAATTTTTGAAATGCTATCTCAAAAGAGAAGGGGCCCATGGTCCGGAAGATGCCTTATATGGATAGGGTATATACTACTACGATTGTATCTATTCGCTTAGAGTCCCAATCTTCTTGAAAAACGTGATACGCGGAACCAACACATCTTGATGAGTGAATTTTCCAGTTTTAATTCCTACATTTAGTAGTCTCATTCGACAGCTAAAATTCATGCTTTTGACGTAGCATCGGGAGTTCACTTGGCTAACCTTTTTATAGTGCCCCATGCTCCTATGATATCCCAACCCGAAATATTAAGCTTTTGCTGTGCCATTGAGAAAGGAAAGCGCACTCGATCAATTACCATGCCGTGCCGTAAGACAAAAAGTCACCCGCAGGAGCTTAAAACCAATATCTTGGGGAATGGCCTCTACTCTACGAACCAAGTCTTTCTGACGAGGCACCAGCTTTCTTTGATCTCTGAATAGCATTTCCTTCCACTGAGGAATGGGCGGATGCTTGAACATAGGCAGATGTGGGACACAGAAAGAATAGATTCAGGTGCTCCTGAGTCAAGAGATTCTTCTCCCTAAGTAGCATTCTTGTAAGTACAGAAGGAATTCTCCTGTCTCTGAAAAAGATAGAGCTAAAAGCAATCTCTGGTATAGATATTGATATTGATCCGCCTCTACGGGAGGTGGATGGGGAATCAAGAGAAGCAAGGCCGAGCACATCATACTCTTCAGGGATTGTGTCATGTTAATTTTCATCTTTATGAATGGGGCAAGGCCCCTTCTTACTTTCTTTATGATAGATATCGGGGAATTTTTTTCTCTTGGTCCGGTAACTCCATAAAGGGCTGGTGGGTGGGATAAGAGAAGCAGCAAGGCGCAAGAGCAACTACTTCCCCCTCGTATAGGTAAAATTCACATATGTAAGATAGCTTGAATGAAAGATGGATGCTAGGTAGGACCAGATTCCATCCCATCGGTTGATCAATCAATAGAAGTAGGAATAAACGAATACTAACAAACTAACCGATACAGGAACAGGTTCTTCCTTCGCTACTGACTCGCAAACCGATACAGGGAGCAAAGGCCCTAGGTAGATGGTACGCCTCGCCTCGCTTCTTTACCCGGTGAAAAAGAAAAGAGTCGCTTTCCTGACTGACTGAACACAAACCGAATCTCAATGACGACGGGGATACACAACTGCGCCTGTGAACTTGGATATCCTTTAAGCATACCTGGAATCTGCCCTACGCTACTTTCTTTCGCTTATTCTGATTCAATTCCACAAAATAACCTTTTTGTTCAAAAAACAGCTTATTCTCAAACAACCGATTCCGCGACATCTTCTCTTTCCTGTTAACTGTGGGCATATTCCTGAGACTAGTGGACTAGTGAAATCAAATCAGTTACTTCCTTGCTTCCCCGCTTGCCTTAGCTGGGGTATGAATTCTCCAGTGAGTGTAATTTCCTGTTGTTAACAGCTAAAACAGCGTATACCAATTCTTCCTTATGTCCGTGGGTGGTATCTAAACTCTTAATTAAGGTGCGAAAAGAGCTTGTATTCGTGCTACCTCTCGTAGGTAGCCACTCCCTTCTCATGAACCGTACGAAGGGATCGATCAAATCAATACTTTTTGATATCGTGATGCAAATTAAGTACATCGGCGAGAAAGAGAATCATTTTGTCGCTTTGACTACTGATCATGAAAGCGACTGGGTTTGATTTCGTATGTCACATTGAACAGTCGCATACGAGATCCTATAATATATGAAATTCTTTGTGGCATGGATTCGTACGATAAGTGGAATGCGCCATCATGCGCTTTGTGTGCTTTGCATTCTCATCTGTCATCCCGACTTCACTTATTTATGACAACATTAATTTAATTCAAAACCTTATTTCATACTGACCAACATTGGAAAAGGAAGAACCCCCAGATGGGGCCCTGGTGCCAATTCTAAGACTGACATCTTACAACATTGCTTCAAAGAAAGGCCAACCGAGGGCTGGCCCAAAAGAGGAAAAGTCCCACGGCACGGAAAACTCTTTGTGCTTGTATTAATTCATGCTTATCTCGGTTTGGACATCCGGAGCGAAAGCACGGTCCAGGTCAGCCTGAAATCTTTCCTCGAGAGACAGCTATCATTTAAGTGCAAAATCGCGACTTAAAAACCTTTTTTAGTCCCAAATCTCATTTCTCTGGTTCCATAGAATCGATCTGAAAAAAAGAACTCCTTCCTACAGCTATAAAAGAAAAGCCCTAAGAAGCCTATAATAGTAGTGAACCCTTTACTTTATAGGGATAGTGATGTTTAAACTTTTCGTGAAACTCTTCCTTCCTGCTTGAAATGTTCTTTGCTCGGTATGGCAAAATAGATAAGTAGTTGGATGAGCCCAAAAGGGCAAGGACTTGTGCCAAAAGGTAGCATTCATCCTTCGTAAATAATGATCTAGCCATAGACGAGAAGACTCCGTCTTGGCATCCGAAAGGCATCGGGAAGCCTAATATAATAGAGTAATGGCCTAAACTTTACTCAACACTCTGGCTCTAATGTACTATTCGTAACGACACCGACGCCACGTTAAAGGGGAACAAAGAGATCCCTTCGAAGTTGGTCAACCATTAGAGTTCACTTGACACCGAACAAAGGTTCGGCGCTCTCGCCCCTTTCCATCCTCCTATTTGTAGCTCCACCTGGTAAACTGGGCTTTTTTGGACAAGCTACTCTGGTTTAGCAAGGAAAGTAGGGGCTCTATCCCTGGCTTATCCGTTCGCTGAGCCTCATTCTGCTGTGCCCGGTACCAAAAGAAATAACCCAGGAAGTGGACCTAAAGGAGACTTCCTGAGACTCTCAACTACTACTCTCATACACAGGACATGGAAAGACTTATACTACTACTAATACCGAGCCTCTAGCCGGGACAAAAGACGGAAAGCTTGCTTCGCTTCCTTTCATTACAGGGTTGGATCTCTGAAAAGGTGTGCCTGACATATGCTGGGCATTGGCATGAGGTCTTGTGGAATAGTCCGACCCTAGCGCACTAGTTAGTAGCCCCCCTAGCGTAGCGCACGAAAACAGCTCAGCCAGCATAGCGTACTCAGCTTGCTAACCCTAATGCAGTAGACAGTATACGTAACAAAGAAAGGCCAGGAGCAAAGCGAACAACAGAAGAGCCTTACTCGAATAGATGGATAGATGGCCTTTCTGATCTCATCTCGTAAAGCCTTCCCTTTCTTAGAATAGTGTAGTGCGCTTAGCGCTTCCTGAACCCTTCACCTTATTCTCTTATGTTATGTAGGTATTCTACTCCTGAAACTCAAATTTGTTGTTAAAGCTTTCTCAGCTCCTGTCTCGTTGGTCGAGTCAGTTCCTCTCTTATCTATGAATAGGAGAGGTCGGTTTCTGATTTAATAGCTTATCTCGTAAAGCTAGTTTTCACTACACTCTATCCCTCCATCCTGAACCTAGCGGTAAAGTGCTTTCAGCTCCTTCCCTCTTTTTTTGTTCTATTTGACTGGCTTATTAATAAATATCGAAAGGCTTTGCCGCTATCTGGTTTATTTTACTTAGTTACTACTGCCTGCCAAAGGAGCGATGCGTAGTCACAACAGGTAAGTAACCTTATGGATAAGGATCTCCTATTCTGTTCCTAGAGCTTGGTCTTCTTTCTTTCCACCTCAACTTTCATTTGTCTTGTCGCAGATCCGCTGCTTAGAATATACCTAATAGAGTCTATACTGAAAGCTGTTAGAGTCTATTCTCTTTCTTACTTGAGAGAAAAGAGATAGGGATCTCTCTCACTCTTGTCCTTTCCATTAATAGATCTATCTGAATTGGAATCCTCATGAGAGATAAGTGATCTATATAGTATGGACTTGGCTTCTTTCTTTCGCCTAGTTACAATGGGTTGAAGACTGATTAACAACTACTTTTACACAGAAAGACTAATTTAGGCATAGATGAATGACATAAGATTGACACTAATCCATAGAAAATTAACCTGATCAGTCTCCTTACAGAAGAAGCAAGGATTGAATCTCTCAAAATAGACCGTACTCAATATCCCCGTCCGTCCTCTCCATCCATACCAGACACGTGCACAGGCAAGGATCATGGATGAGCAGGTTCAGGCGCAAGAAGAAATGAGAGGGGAAAGAAGTGATTTTAGAGACCAGCTAGCCGAGATTGTGAGCTTGCTCAGTGAGAAAGGGAAGGCCATTGCGGAGAGTTCCCAGCAGCAGCTTATCCACTGTCGGGAATGCCAACTATGCCTGATCGGATCACAAGAGTCATCGTAGATAATGTCGATGCCCGTACCTCCTCATCATCAGATTCACCCACCCGTAAAAGGGTTTGTCATTTTCAGGCTGGCTTCGGTCAGTTGACTTTGTGTTAAGTGTAACGAATCTCTCTGATTGCAGTCTTGGATCGAGAAAGCTCCGCCCATAGTGCCTTAGGCCGGTCCCCGGAGGCTAAGATCGACTGCTTCAGATAATCAGACCCGGTACGCCAAGTCGGTAGCCTTTTCTTCAACTCTTGGGAGAAGGGCAGTAAACAAAAGGCCTAACTGCTGTTTATGTTTAAAGAAGAGAGGAAGTTTCGGCTCTTGGTTGGAGTAACCCCTCTCCCCGTGCCGGTGCAATGCTTTTTTAGACTGACCCCGCTCAATGGAAATTTTGTTAGGCAAGATCCCACGTCCGAGAGTCTGATTCTGCTTTCATTCTTCTCAAGGAAGGAGGCCACAAAAGGGGAGGTCTTTGCTTTTCCTGTTATAGATGCTAGTCTTTTTATATAAACTGCTCTGCAGATGTTTTCAGGAATAAGATAAGACGGTGCTCTTTCATCAGCTCTTTGGCTATTTGATTACGATACAGAAAGAGTGAATTGACCCGAGCCAAGTAGTTCGGCTAAGCCGGAAAGAAAGAGTTAGATAATCTTTGAGATTAAATGCGGCAATGTCAAAATCAAAGCAGGCGCAAGGTCAATTTTTGAGCTCAAGGCTCAAGGACGGAATAACCAACCTTATTATTGATAGCGAGAGGACAGGCGAGAACATCCCTAACGGAATGGAATGGCCTAGCTTTGCTTCTTGCTCTCTAGGCTTGATGAAGGTGGCAATCTAGCTTCCATTGAAACAAAACGAAGGAACTTTTCCGGAGTTCAGGTTCAGACTTAAGGCTAAGGCAGCGAGGAGAGGTTGAGTCATTCGCTAAACAACTCTTTTGTTGGGCGATCAAATAGGTGCTCCTACCCAACCGGACTAATGAATGCCAACTGGAATAACTCACTTTCCTATCGTTCGGTAGGAGATCCCTTCTTTTGGCTTGAAAAGTCTTACCTGTTGCTAATGAGGAGAGATCTTTAATTAGGGTTTGATGCTCCTCAATGGGGATCCCCATAATAATAGCTTGCTTGTGGAACCCTTTGTTTGGTACTTGAATAGGGGTATTCTTGTACAGCTTGGTCCTTTCCCTGGCGCACTGCCATATAATATACTAGTCCTCCTCAACCCCAATGGGATAGAATTCCTTGTGAATTAGAGTTTTCTACTTATTCCGCGACAACCCAGAAATGCCATGGTTCCTCATATATGCATTCAATCAAGTTAGTGCAAAATTTGACGATTTCTATTTTCTTTCTCCGATCCAGTGCGTTCTGTCTTCTTTCCGACGGATCAGCCCTATTTATAGAATAGAAGGGCTTCGATTCTGTATTCCAACAGAAAGAGCATTCGCTGGACGGCCAAACATTGAATGAAATGTTGGCATGGGGTTTATTTCAATTCCATTTTTAGTCTTTTTAAATTAAAATTGATCTTGTATACGCCGGTTGAAGCACACGTTGGAGCATCCAAACAAAGCAGCAGAGGCTGCTGTGGCAGAGACAACAGCAAAAGCACTAGTCTCCGTTGATCACCTACCAGCATAGGTGGCAGGAACTTACTAGGGTTTAGGTACCAATTCGAAGAGCATTCGTTTACCTCTCCTTAGGGGTCGAGAGCAGCCAGCCTAGAGGTACCACTCTAACAGCGGCATCCCGACCTGATACGGATCCCTACCTCTCTATCCACAACCGGCCCACCATTTCGAAAGCTTATTTATTTACTTGAGGTATAGGCATGGGCACAGGTTCCTTCGGCGGCAGGAAAGGCAGTTGACTTGGCCGGATTGAAGCAAACACGCAATACACACGGAGGTGGAAACTGCAGTATAGTATATATACGTCAAGGCCGACCAACTTCTAAAAAAAAAACTTCATATTAAGTTGACTCCATTGATGCATTAATGACCCAGTAAAAGCACTATCTCGCCCATATACGAATACAAAACCACTTAAAATAAATACAGATTGAGATTGAGAATCAGTTTCCCTTTGGACGGATCCAGTTCCCATTCGGGAGCCAAAGCTTGACTAATAAGGACTACCTGGCAAAAATCCTTGAATCTCAGTTTCAGTTCCGTAAAGGGGTAAATATCAGGATTCATAGCCCATTGAAAACCCGGTTTACCCCCGGGTATAAGCACTTGATCTAGTTGTTTTTTCTATTGATTCAGTCCCATCAGCAATAGCAGGGATGGCGGCAGAGCTATAGTAAAAGAAACCGCGGGAAACAAAGGCACCAATAAATAGCTACATGGGTCGCATAGAAGCTTTAAGAGATAGGGGGCCATCCACCGAAGATGACAGCGGGAAAGACGGGAACACGAACTAGGTAGCTTATGCTTTTTTTAAGAACAACCAGCTCTGGCTCTAAGCTTTCTCCCACTGGGAAAAGGAAATTGAACTGGATTTTTTGGGTTTGACCTAATCTTTTTAGCTTCCTCAATCTCAAGGTTTGACTTTCCAGTGGGCTCTCTTTCAGCTTCAGCCAGCTCAGTCTGAGACTTGCTTTCAGAAGAGAAAGAATATGATAGTGGGTCGTTAGGAGAATACAGATAGTTAGCTCATTTTAGCTCCTTAGCCTGTCGGATCGGTAGCTGGGTATAAAAAAGATTGCCATTAAAATTAGGCTCTTAGCCCCTTAGCGTGTTTGGACTCCTCGTATGGAACCAAGAGAACTTGAGGGGCTTCTTATCTTTGGCACTCTAAAAGAAAGGCTCGCAACGCAATAAGAAGTATTGGAAAGATCCAATTCAGATTCGGAGAAAGATGCACCTTGGATACATTTATTTTCATGCGCACTCACACCACCTGATGCAACAGGGACTGCTACGAAGGCTGGGACGAAGACTGCAACAACCAGGAATTACACTAGGACTGGAAGCAAAAAGGCTAATCTTTTGATTAGGACTTCTACTCAAACTAAAAACGAATTTCATCCTTAGCTGGATAGCCTTAGGGCTTAGTTAGTTAAGAGTCATCCCCCCCTTGCCTTTGAGTTTGAGAGTAGTCCAATAGCTGCCGTTATTTATTCAACAAAAGCAGACGGGATACTTAAATAAGATAGACCACCAAAGAACGAAAGTCAGTACCACCACTGCTACTCCAACTAGTACAGCTAGCGCCTCTAACGAATCACATGCTGACCCCGGACTGACTCAAGGACCAAGACCTACTGCCCTTACGACTTATATAATAATAATCTATATAGCGGATGAACTAAACTAGCTTAGCTGCTCGGAGAAAGGCTTTAAAGACCAGGTTCAAGGCGTAGAGAAAAGAAAGGTGATTCCCCTTCGTGTCCCTGGCTGTCTTAATGGCAGCGATTGCCTTTAGGTTAAAAAGGATCCATAAAAAAGTGTCTACTAAGAAAAAAGAGGGCAGGTTCTTCCTCTCTATCCTTCCCTTACTTGTTTTTGGGTGTACTTTTTGGTATCTCGCCCCAATCGCCTTAAATAGCTCCAATGGTCATCAAATGGTATTCAAAAACGTGTCTTTGTCTCTTTAAAATGGAAGTGGAGTTCACCTATCCAGGTGTTCCGATATCAAGGTTGTTAGCGCTTTTTTC
>JAQSVH010194085.1:0-12313 GCA_029448705.1 Adansonia digitata | reverse complement strand
TTGCTGATTATTTGGATTTTTTTTTTAATATCAATGTCCGATATTTGTATTTAATATAAATATTATTATAAAGATATAATCTACTAAATATATAAAAAGCTTTTATGATCCGTTTAGAAACATAAATGTAAGCTAAAAAATTTGTATTTGGATTTACAAATCTAAATTTGTTGTTTGGACGTCAAATAAAAAAAAATTAGATTTGTATTTAGATAAATTTGACATCAATTTTGAACAGTTTAAATCTAAAATTTGAAATTCTATTTGAAAGTGAAAATTTATAAAATTAGTTCTTTATCGCTACTCTATCCTTTACAAGTTCAGAATTTTTATTTAAATCCAAAATCAAATCTTAATTATCAGAACAAAAAAATTTTAAATTCATGAATTCGAATATCATAAATTTCAAATCTAAAATTTTAAAATTTAAATTTAAATCTAAATTTAAATTTTTAAATACAACTTTAAAAATTTTGAATATATTCATATCGAATATAACTTTATGATTGACACATTAGAATATGAATAACTGTCTTGATAGTTGATGGTAGCAACCATGACAAATCCAATATCTGTTCCTTTTTTCCTTATTATTTTAATTTATTTTCCCTTCACTAGAAGTCTAGTAGTACACAATTGAAAGTTTCAACCAGCAGGGCAACGTACCTTTTTTTTTTTTTTAAATAAAGAAAAGGAAATGCTTTGATACAATTAAAATTAATTAATTAATTGATCGACAATATTTAGACTATTCTAGAAAATTTCAAATCACTAATGCGATTTTGCTAATTTGAGCCTGCCGTGCCTAATATGATTCTCTCAAATTGGATCAAACTTAAACATAGATATTTTAAATTGATTTGATTTGATTCAAATTATTATTTAATTAATAAAAAATTATTTATTTTTTAATTATAAAAATTATAAATATTAACATAAACATAATTTTTTAATATTTTATAACAATAATTCTAATCTTATAAATCAAACTAGACCTAGATAAAAATTTACTAAAAATTCTATTTCTCAACCTTAAACACCTCTACTTAGAGACTTTTTTGGGATGTTTTCTTACAACCCAAAACCAAGTTCCATAAAACTAAAACCTCTGGCTGAGCTGGGCCTTTATTAGATAGTTTAGCTTACAAATGGATAAATGTATCTCATTGCTAGGGCTTTAATTACAGCTTGTACACTTTCAATTCACTTCATTGATTAACAACACAGGGATCGACACATCACATAACCAGCCCAATCTTAGGCTAAGATGCTTGAAACGAAGTCTGGTACGTGCTGGTAGATTGAACATTAAAGTACTATGGTGAGTTATGTAGATTGGGTTATTTATTTAGTTTGGTAGTATTTTAACATGCTAAACATGAATTTGATAAATTAAACTTAAAAGCATAAATTCTTTTTTTTTTGTATTAAGGCGAGATTTAATTGTTGGATTGAATCACTTAATTGATTCAACTCTAAATAGCCATATGAAATAACCAATTAACTTAGAGTCGCTATTAATTTACTTTTTGACTAGGTGAGATTGGTCATCTATCAAAATTTATCTTTTGAGGGTTACAAAATCATCGAAAGCAAAGTTCGAAATCCACTCAATATCCAAAAATTCACATAAAAAAGGTTAAAGAGTTGGTTATACGAGGAGTAAGACATGTCCCTTCCACAACACCAATAATTTAGTATCTATTACTATTACGTGTTAACTTAATTCTCGATTATAATTGGTTTTACTGTTTCAGTATTTAATTATAATTCTCATATATATGAAATTATTTGCTATTAATATTATTATTTTAATTTTATGTAAATCAGATTTACAAATATTTTGAAAATCAAAATATTTTTTATACCTTTTGGAAGACCTGAAGAAATATGAAAGTTTTATTTTTTGAGAAATTGAAAGTTTTGACTTACTTATTTAAAGAAGGTATTCTCTTCTTTAAAATAATCGATAAGATGATTTTCATATACTGGAAGCACACCTATGGATTATTTTAACTTAGGAGTATTGCCTCAGAGTTTTGGAAATATATATATATTATAATCCACATATATGATATATTTAACGTTTGGCATAATATCATGAAAATGACACTAAACAACATACATGAAATTACAAAATAATCCTTTGATTATGAAAAAAAAAAATCTAAATGGACCTAACATGGACGAACATTATGAAATAGTCCCTAAACCATGGAAAATAACTAAAATAACCTCAACATACATGAAGTAGCATACATGTTCATAAATTATGGAAATGACAAGCACAGCTTTAAAATGCATAAAATCACGTAAATGGTTATAAATCATGAAAAATGACTAGAATAGCCTTAAAGTGCATGGAATTACATAAATAATCATAAATCATTGAAATAACTAGAATGACCCTTAAAGTTTCTAACATCATGGATGCACCTATAAACATTTTATTTCCAATAGCATGATATCATGCATGACTTTTAAATCACAAAACAACAAACTAACATTAACATAAATAGTCTTATTAATATGCATGGTGATGTTGCTAAAATCACATGGACATGCAGATCACGACAATAATGCATGGAAATATCATAAAATGCATGCATTACATACAAAATGAGATATGAGTAACATAAAAGTAAAATCATGGTCAAAACATAAGGACATACCTAACGAAAGCCATATAAAAACTAAGAAAATCAACCTAAAACCTTTCGAAAATAAATTTTCTTCATAGAAAACTGGTTTTTAAGAAACTTTTAACTACAGTCATCAAAGAAAAAACAATAGATGGCATTTCTAAGTCATAGCTCAAGATTTAGCTATAACTTGTTTTTACACCCTGGTAGAAATCATCACCTAAGCATGACTTAGGACATCAAGCTCCCGTACAATTGAAAAAAAAGATGTAAAATGAAAGTAAAACATGAATGAAAACAACCTTATAATCTATCCTCTTTTATTTCTTTTTCTTTTTTCCTTCCCTTTTTTTTTGCTCTATGGTTTTTCTCAATTGGAGACTAAAAAAATTCCCCCTAATGAACATTCTAAGGGTTTAAAACCTCCATAGGCTAATCATATCTGATACCTATGCAAGTTCATTTACATCATGCCAACTAACCCAAGCTTGCTTGCAAGCAAACCATCTAACCCACTCGATAATCTGATTAAGGGTTGAAATCTTTCTAAATGGGGCATGGTTTTAGCTGAGTCTGTTGTACAATATTAGTTGCATTCCCTTAAGAAAAAACCCTGACTCAATATGGTTATATCTTAGTTTTATACGATAAAGAGCTTTTAACTCTAACACAAAATAGCACCCCATTACATTTCAACCAAAGCAAACTTGAAATAGTCAGAAAACAATAAAACTAATGCCATTTAGTTCCCATGTATCATTAGATCATTAATTTCACTTATTGCAAGTTCATTCAAGCTTTAATGGATTAAGCTATGTGGGTGGTTCTCATATTATTGTTTTAATGTAAAAATCTTAGTAAAATGCACCTTGCATGATTATGAAGTAATCTGAGGCCATGATGAATGTGCAATGCAAGAAAACTTGGGTGAAAGAGCTTGTTTATGGTGAAAATGCTATAGTATTGACATTTGGTATTTGTATTGATACAGTTATTTCCCAAAACTAAAAAAATCTAGAAAATCCAACATTGTATTGATATAGAGGGCATTATATGGATACATTTTCAAATGAAATGATACAATTGGCCTTTTATCGATACAATGACATTCCTCAGGCCTAAAATGATTAAAACCCGATGATATATTGATAGATTAACGAAATGTATTAAAACATCTTCATGAATTTTATGAAAATAAGAATTTTTTTTTTTTTTTACATTCCAAGGGTTTCCAATTATTTAAAAATTTAGTTTCTAAGCATTCTAAACCTTTCAATTAAATGTTGAGAGATTGAAAATTGATCGAGGAAAAGAAAGGGGAGCATTTCACCTAAGGTATCTATTCGAGAATGGCGTATTTAAAGCACTTCAAAAAGAATTAGGTGTTTATGGGTAGGTCGAGATCATATGACCATTTTAAATAAGGTTTTTGTAAATTCCATAAAGTCTAGCTCAAATTAAAATTTAATAATAAATATAATATTTTATTTAAATTAATATAAAATATATAAATATTAATATAAAATTAATAATTTAATGAATAGTGAAATCGATTTTAAAGTCGACTGACCCAAGCTTGAACTCAGCCTATAGATAGGCACCTAAAGCATTATGGCTTGCTTAGCTAGCGCATTGGCATAGCAATTTCACTCCCTGTAATCATGGATGGCTTTGGAGTCTTCAATCGTTTAGGGTAGCTTTGTGTAATCCATGACAATGGGAGTAAAAATGAGGCTACTACACAAAATAAGAGACTTAGCAACAACCGTATCAACTTCAAGTTTTATTTTCTTTTTTCTTTTAATAGTCTTTATCGAAAGTCTCACGATTCTTATCTTAAATGTGACTTATGTATTGTTATAAACTTTCCATCTTATAAACTAATATTTTAGGTTAAGTTTATTTAACATGGTATTAAAATTAGAATTTTTATCCATTTGGTTGGATTGCTTATTTTATCTTGTATCTATCGAGAGAAGTGTAAAAAATTATGCCATTTTCTATCTCTTGAATCTAAATTTGACTTATATATTATGCAAACTTTTCACCTTGCATGCTCAGCTTTCAAAATTGGGATTGAGTTTCTTTAACTGCCTTATTGAATCATTAGAAAAAAAATCCAACTCTCATTACCTAGAGTTCAATCATGATGTAAGAGTAGCAGCCTAAGCATAGGCTGTTTGAATCAGAAACCTGATCAATTGCCCATTATAATACCGTATGACTCCTTTTGACCTTGCAGCACTCAGTATATTAATAGATGATGATCCATCTATTGATATCTCTATAAAATAAAATTATTTAGTCTCATTATATGCATTAAAGCTATCTAAGTCTTAGAGATTTTTATTTATATTTTAGTAATTTTTGGTTGATTTTTAACTAGTAGTATTTATTTTCTTTATGCTTAAAACATATATTAAATTAGTATTTTCTTACTTTTGTAAGCCCAAAATCCTAATGAGTTTTAGAGGTGTAGTAATACAATAAAGAAGCAAAATGGATCTAGCTTGGCAACTTCCAAAATAAACTGCTTATGTTACTGGAGCACAAAGTTTATATTTCCAAGTTTTGCCTATTTATATAAATAAGACTTTTTAGGGTTGTAGACTTTGAGACTTGGGAACTCTGTAAAACCTAATTTTCTAAAAATAAGAGGAACCACAGAGGGAATTCAAAAAGTTAGAGAGATTTTATAGACTTTAAAGTCCAAAGACTTGACAACTCTATTGTTTTATGTTTTCTTTATTTATCATTAACTAGATTTATTTTTCTAGAGTTGCAATGGAACTCATATGTAGTTTGAATTATTTTATTGTTTCTTTTGATTTCAATGATATTTGCAGTTGCTTATTTAATCTTGTTCTTAATACTCTTAGTTACTTGATCAGCAATTAGACTTATTTGGTAATCTTAAATCTACTTGGAAAATGGAATTTTGTATTTACATTAGATTAAATAACAAATGTTTCATATTTATTTATTATGATGAATTGATCTGTATGTTAAATAAGCATATACGAGCATGTCATATATAATCAAATTAGAGTCTAAGTTTAATGAGTTTCTTTTTAATCTAATTTTGATTGGAATATAGTAAATTGTTTAAGATAGATATTCATAAAGACCAGTGGAGATACTTATAAATAAATTAGAACTTTAGGTTAACAACTCTTTGTCATTAGTTAAGTTAAGAGAGTAGGGCAATTGTAGTTCTAAACTTTTATCATTGATTGCTTACTTGATTTTGTTTTATTTTGTTTTTAGTTTGTAAATTTTTATCAGCTATTTGAATAATATTAAGTTGTTTTAATTTTAGTACTAAATAAATTTAGTATAATTTCTTATGGGATTGACACTCTACTTTATTACTATATTACTTGTTGTGATACATGCAATTACATGGTGAAAATTGACAACATCTATACATATTGTCTTGAAATTTTTTATGCCAGTACAACGTTAATTGTCTTTCACCTAAAAACTAGGGAGGAAACAAGATATTTTTGCTTGAAAATTACTTAGGTTTAATTTGGAAAAACTTAAATTTGAATATTAACTCAAATAGCTCACGAGCCTACTTATGTTTTTGTTTTAATATATATATTTTTTATTTTTAATTAGTATTAAAAAATCCATTTGAACTTAAATTTGAGCACATATAATCATATTTGAAATCGAGCATGAGAATCGAACTTATTTTTATTAAGTGAACAAGCCTAATTGAGTTTAATTGATTGAGCTCAAACAATTTTATTTTTTTTATCTTAAATTGAACTCAAGCTTTAAAATAAAACATGATTGAGCCTAAGTTAGATCTTAAGTCAAGCTTTAGCTTTTTACGACTTGAGCTCTGCTATACTCAATTATACTTAGGTAGAAACAACCTAATAACCAAGCCTAGATCTTTGATCTTGTTTGGGCTTGCATCAAAGTATTTCACAAGGTGATGGGTCAAAATTGCTTGAAAAAAAATAAGTCCAAGGTTTTATGATGCAAAGAAATATCGATAATTCAATGAGTTTAGGGTTCATGAAAATTTTGCTAAAACAGGTTAAGGTTTTATAGATAATCTTAAGCCTTACTATACAAAGCCTCTAGAAGACATAAAGATGGATTCTTCCAATATAGGGGCTTTAAAACACTTCAAGGACCATATTGCCTTCTTAATCTCATCAATAGAAAAAGGAATAAGTAGCAAGTCTTTATCATCCATCCACTGAATGCTAAAGGCAAACAAGAAAAGAAGGGATAGGGCATCATTCCCATTTTTCCAATCTTGAAGTATAATGTTTTTCAAAGAACTCAACAACATGTTACCTAGTGTTTTTTTCTATGATCCATTCACTTGTGGCATCCTGAAGGAGTTTAAATTTATTTGTTCTGTGCCTTCTATTAATAGAACCATGTGTAAAAAAGTAGTATTTTTATCCTAATCTAGGATTTAAATCGCAAATTAGGACTTGTCTATCGTAGTTGTAGATGTAATAAATTTTTTTACAATCAATTCTGGTAAATATCAATGACAAAAGTATTGGTGTAAGCCCTGCAAGCTATTGCATTATAGTTAGTATTTTTATGTAAGATACATTAAGTTCTATTAATGTTAAAAGGTATTTCTTTATCTGTAAGATTCTTTAATAATGGTTACTTACATCTTAGACAGATAAAGCCCATGAAACATATTGGCCTTGCAAAGAAATTGTAAAGAGTTATAATTATGAGATCCTTGTGTATCAAACCAGTGTTTCTGAAAATTGTTCCTGGTTATCGTATTGTCAGGATAGGGCATTAACAATGCACAAACACTAGTATATGTTAAGGCTCTATGCATTTGATGCACGTAACTAATCTTATAAGTTAAAATATAGAGACACTTATGGATAGCATATTTATGCTTATTATGAGAACAAGTTCACTGAACATGACTAATATGAGAGTTCCATTTGGTATTTCATTCAAGTGTTTATGCAAACACTCTCATGTGTTAGTAGTGTAAGTGATCTTCAGACTTATTACACCAGGTTACCTTGTATGTGAATCATCATACTTAGAGATCATCAGTCCACATTGATGGATGCCAAAGGTAAGGTGGTTTTGGGTACTTTATGAAGCATACTGAAGTGGATAAGTGGTTTAGAAAGGATTCATTACCTCAAGTGATATGAGAAGACATATCTTAGCTGTTTTTGGCTCGTATTATTATGGAGTTAACACAATAGGCTACTAGACTAATGTGAAATGAGTTAAGAGTAAACACTGAACCATGCTCTTACCTAGTTCAAGGTATATGATGAAAATATTGAATTAACCTGAGATACTGTACATTAAAAGGCTTGTTAAAACCAAATTAAGTCTCCCTATATGTTGGGTGGCCAATGTTGCATTGCTAGATGCTAATCATTTGGCCTATAAATATAAATATGCTTAACTGAACAATTTATATTTATTGTTGAAGTGATTGGAGCCTAATGGTTCACATACATAAGGGTGGTTTTGTGGAATTAAAATGAGACTCGACTAAATTTATAAAAAGAGTAAAAGTTACTTAGGAGTTTTTTTAAATAGTTAAAAAATGAGGGACTTTTTAGTGCGAGCCTTGCAAGCCAATCGTTGTGGCTTGTATGGCATTAGTATTTAGTGATTTCATGAAAACTAACATTATATTTTGTTAATTTTAAGAAGATATTTCTTTATCCATAAGATTTCTTTTGAATAATTGTTATAAATATCTCATGAAGATAAAGCCCATAAAACACATTGGCTTTGCAAAGGAATTGTAATGAGTTATAATTATGGGATCCTTATGCATCAAAGCCATGTTTTTAAAAGGTTCTAGGTTATCATATTACTATGAAAGGGCATTGACAATATACAAAGACTAGTATATGTTAAGCTTCCTTGCATTTGATGCATGCAATTAATCTCATAAGTTGAAGTATAAAGATACTTAGGGATAACATATGCGTGCTTGTTATGGTAACATGTTCACTGAACATGACCCTCCATGAGAGTTCCATTTGGTATTCCACTCAAATATTTATAAAACTATTCTTATTTGTTAGTAGTATAAGTAACCTTTAGACTTGTGACACCAGGTCATCTCAAATGAAGAGTGTCGTACTTTGATTCTATCATGAGCAAGTCTAGAACAGATAGATACTTATGGTAGGGTGGTTTTAGGCATGACATAAATCATATGATAAATAAGTGGTCCAGAGAGGATTCATCACCTTAAGTGATTTAAGGGAATATATCTCACATGTACTTGGCCAATGTTAATCAAAGTCCTCGGCCAAGGCAATACTGGTTATGGAGTTAACTCGTACAGGTTGCCTACTAATATGGAAAAGGTTAAGAGTAGACATTGAACCATCCATTGGCTATTTCTGGGATATATGATGAAATAATTGAATTACACTAAGATATTGTGTAGTGAAGGGCTTGTTAATATCATATTGACACTTTCTGCATGTTAGGTGGTCACGATGCATTGCTAGATGCCAATCTTAGTCTACAAATAAAAATATTCTTAATTAGATAATTTAGATTTATTATTAAGATTATGGGGGCCTAATGTGTTATACATATAAAGGTGGTTAGTATAAATTAAAATGAGACTGGACTAATATATCTAATACAAGTCAAAGTTACTTAAGCCCAATTTGAACAAGTTCATGAGCCAGGAGCAAAATTATAATTTCTTCAAAATTAAAAATTTAAACTCTAGGTATATTAAACTATGTTTTCTATCCTTTATGGTTTAAATATACTTAAAAATTTTAACCAAAAGACTTGAGAAAAACATAGGTTGCGTTTTGCCTGAAAACCTTAAAAAGCATCATGCCATTGTTATGTTCTTGGAGAAAAAAAGTTTTATTCATCTTGTTTTGATTATTGAATCAAGGTTTTTTAAATAGAAGGAAAGGTTTTTGAAACTTAAGTTGCCAGCATGGCTCCTAGGAAACTAAGTCTCTCCCTTTTAAAGGTTTTTGGATCACCTGTGTGGATAATCATTAGAGGTTGGACATTTGGTTAGCCTTGGTTTATGACAATCAGGCTTAGTTTACAAGTTCTTGAAGTCATGCAATCACTCCAAGTCATCTTTTGGCTGATGTATGTGTCGCAACATTGCCTGAATATGAATCCTGACCAAGCCCAACTTAAATGGTCTTCGCTCCTATATTTGTTATATTTATTACCATTTTATATTCTTTTATTTCTATAGGCCATATCATAATTGACATTTTCTTATGTTGGGGACCGGGTGCTCGAGATGAATCTCTCATTCGACTTAGTCTTAAATAGTTATTACGAAATGACTACTTATTTGGAGTCGCCACCAATTTATTTAGGCTAGGTGAGATTGGTCACTTACTGGAGTTTGTATTTTAAGGGTTACCAAACCTTAGAATACAAACTCCAAGGCTCGCGATCATACCAAAGATCATATAAAAGGGTCCGGGAGTCGGTTACATCATAAGTAAGGGTCGACTTTCTCATGATGCCCAGTAATCGGTACCTCATTAATCGCGTGTTAATTTAAATTTCGATTTTTATTTGGTTCCAATATTTGATATTTAATTATAATTCCCATAATAGTTCATTATAGAAATTTATTATTTTGAGAAAATCGGGTTTTAATGCTTTTGGAAATCACAAAATTATTTGTACCCTCCCGGGAAACCAAGTGGGCACGAATTCTTTATCGTATCCTGCTGAAGAACCATGCGGAATATGAAAGGTTTTATTTTTTTTGAAATTGAAAAATCTCAACTTTCTATTTGAAAAGGATATCTCATTGTTAAAATAATCCGTAAAATTTCTCACATATACTGGTAAAAATTGTGCATATCAATTTAATTAGGAGACATTGCCTTATTTACAAAAATAATTTTATTATTAAAAAAATACGGACTCTATGACCTAATATGATGAACATATTTTTAATTTGTACTTTCGAGGTGAAAGTATCCTAGTACTCATATAGGATATGGTTCGAATACAAAATTATAAAAATGCCCTTAGGGTATACCTTCCACTTCAAAATACCCCGGTAACCTTGAAAGGACTCGAAAAAGATTGAAAAGGGAGAACCTATCCTAAATATGCATTTTCGGCCTAAAAGCATCTTAATGCTTATCTAAGACCATACTCGAAGAAAAATTACAAAAATACCTTTAAGGTATACCTTCGATGTGAAAGTATCCCAGTAACCCTAATGGACCTTAAAATAATGTTGAAAGGCTAAACCAATCCTAAAATTCACCTTCGACATGAAAGCATCTCGATGAACAAAATTATCAAAATATCCCTAGGGTATACCTTCGACTTGAAAGTATCTCGGTAACCCTAATGGACCTTAAAATGATCTTGGAAGGCTAAACCAATCCTAAAATACTCACCTTTAGTGTAAAAGCATCTTGGTGAGCAAAATTACCAAAATACCCCTAGGACATACCTTCAATATGAAAGTATCTCGATAACCCTAATGGATCTTAAAATGACCTTGGGAGGTTAAACCAATCCTAAATATTTACCTTTGGCATAAAAACATCCTAATGAGCAAAATTACCAAAATGCCCCTATAGTATAGCTTCAACGTGAAAGTATCTCGGTAACCCTAATGGTCCTTAAAATAATCTTGGAAGGCTAAACCAATCCTAAAATTCTTACCTTTAGCATAAAAGCATCTCGATGAACAAATTACCAAAATGCCCCTAGGGTATACCTTCGACATGAAAGTATCCTGATAACCTTAATAGACCTTAAAATGCCTAAAATGATGAAAGGTAAATGAATTTAGTCTAAATGGAAAAGCTAAAAGTTTAAGTTTGACTTAAAATGCAAAATTTGTAATCAAGCCTTTAAATTTTTAAAAATTACATTTTGTATCCTTCGGAGGACCAAACAAATACGAAAAGTTTTAAAAATTTCTATATCCCTACGGAAGGTCATAGAAATAATAGAAATCATTAAAACCAGTAAAATGTACATTTTGCCCCCTAAGTATGAAAATTTACTATTTACCCTAAACTTTTAAAAAATTTCATTTTAATCCCTACATGGTAAATACAACAAATATATCAACAAGAATTCGACCAAACACCTTGGCCTCAAAATAAAATTTCTCTATATTTTGCAACATAACCCTTAAACTTTGTAAAATTACATTGTGACCCCTATATGATAAAATATCACAAAACATCACAACAAATCATCAAACTAGCAAAGAATCACCCAAAAAAATCACGGCAAGAATGTGTATAAAAATTCGGCCAAACACTTTTAGCCTTAACTAATAATTTTTCATATTTTACAATTTGGTCCCTAAACTTTTTAAAATTGCAAAATGACCTCAAAAATATTGAAAATACCTAAAACATGCTTACAAACTCATGAATCAGAAATCTCATGGCTTACAAATCTCTCGGCCAAGCCAAAAATATCACATAAAAACTTTTACAACTTTTGCAATTTAGTCCCTAAGTTTATAAATATTACAAAATAACTTAAAAAACCTAAAATCAAAGCAAAAATAAATACAAAGTCACCATTATCAAGCCCAATCAGGTTCGTCCAAGGCATAGAAAACATCAAGACAAAATTTTTCATCATGAAATTTCATAAATAATATCATAAATTTATAAACAAAATTTTTTTAAGCTTAA
>JAQSVH010194053.1:0-17203 GCA_029448705.1 Adansonia digitata | reverse complement strand
AACCAAGGGATGTGCAAGACATAGCTAGTCATAAGCCTAACACTCTAAGTTGTCCCCAACGAAATTGCCAAGCTATCACCACGTAACTTCTTATCTTTTTCTCTCTAAACAATTTAAAGAAGGTACGTATGACTTAAAAGATATACGATGATGTGGTTAGGCCTTTGAGTTATCTTATGATCAGGATTTGGATTAGGTGCAGTAATATGAACAGGATAGAGACCGTCGGGCGAATCACTCATCCAACTGGTCTCAAATGGCCACAATGAAGAGGTCATAAACTTGAAGTCGCCACTAATCATTTTAGGCTACGCATGATCGAATGCTTATTGAAAATAATATTCTAAGTTACGAAACTTAAAACATCGATTTTGAGGTCTATAAAGTCTAGAGATTCATTGGTTGGGTTCGGGAGTCGGTTATGCATATGGAAGGATTAGCACCCCTACAATGCCCAAAATCGGTGCCTGCTAACTATGTTTCACTTTAGTTTCAGCTTAATCGATTCCCTTTGGTCATTATTTAGATATAATCCCTTTTTATGCATGAAGTTTTGGTAGAAATGTAAATCTAGGTCTTGAAAGAAGATTTATATCACCTATGCACTTTGGAGGTATTAGGAGCATAGGGCTTTTTATTAAAAAAAAATGTTCGAATTAAACTTTGAAAGTTTGGATATTTCAGATTAGGCACTGGAGAAATTGTCTTGTAAAATTTCTAAAAATAAATTTTAAATATGAATGCACAATAGTCACTACAAAAAAGAGATGTCTTAGTAAGACGAAAAACAATATAATAATTTTACAAACAAAAAAAACATAAAAATGAGAGACAATCGAAATGTATCTCATGATTATCTTCAATTATTAAAGAATAACCGGGATGACAATTTATAAACAAGTTTGGATTTGGTGGTAATTTGAGGGATGAAAAAGATTTTAGTTAAAATAATTTGAGGGATGAAAATATTTTTATAGTATTAAACATAGGTATTATTTTTATTTCAAAAGTATAATTGATTTTATGTACTCTGGAGCAAATTATAAATTTTTTTATCATTATACATGTTATTTTTAGTGTAAACTAATTTTATGCCTGTAAGCGTACATGATTATATACATGAAAAAGAAATTATAATATAATTAATAAATTTTATATTAGAATAAAAGTTATGTATATAATACCTATATAAATAGGCATTTTTTTAATTTTAATTGCAAAAAGCATCCTTGAAACTATTATATTTTGCTTTTCAAAATACAAAAGTTCATATGAAAATGATGCATAAAAAATTGATTTTGTAAAATATTCTACAAAATTTCAAATCTGAATCGATTATCCATATATGTAATATGGATTTAGATAATGAATGTCCTAAGGTCCATATCTGCATTTGCTCCAAATCTATTGAGGATAGTGATTATAATATTCAAATCCGAATATTATCTGAATTCATAAAAAATAGATTGGATAACTGTTGTCGACATTCCACATGACCGGCCTTTACAAACTTTGGACAATCAGAAGGGCCAAAATGTGCTCGACTTAAAAAATATTTTGATGTTTGAAGGAGTAAAGGATTGTCAGATGAATCGCTTATCTGACTGCTCTTGGATGGCTACCACGAAGTGGCCATAAACTTGGAGTCACCACCGATCATTTTAAGTTAGGCATGACCTAATGCCTACTGAAAATAATACCAAAGATTCATTCTTTTGGGTTAGGAGTTGGTTACGTGTGGGAAAGGATTAGCACCCCATGACGCCCGAAAATTGGCACCATCTAACTGTATCTTACTTGAATCTTGATTTCTTTGGTTCCATTTTTATCATTATTTAAATATAATTCCCTCTAATGCATGAAATTTTGTAAAGATGAGTTTGGGAAAATTTTATCACCTATATACCTTGAAGACGTGAGAAACATAGGGGTTTTTTGATGAAAATGATCTTTGGATAGGTTTTAAAAAAACAATGTTTCATGTCAGGCACTGGAGAGATACCGACATGGGATATCATTTTGTGATTTTGAAAATAATTTTTAAAGCATGAATGCTCGAGGTCCTTACAAGAGGAAACGTATTAGTAAAAAAAGAAAGAAAGCAATAAATAAATCCACACCAAAATAAACACTTAAAATACATAATAAAAAATGGGTGATCGAAATGTATCTCATTATTATCTTTGATTGTTGATGAATAGTCGAGACAACAATGTTAACACTTAGTCAAATTTAGTGGAAATTTGAGGAAAAAAAGATTTCGATGACTTGAGGATGTCTTTGAAAAAGTTTGAATTTTAGAAGGAAGGTGGAAAGCGGGGTTGGGGTATCCCTAAAGGTGAAATTTAATGTCATGTCAAGGTAAAAGTGGGGTTAGAGTATCCCCTTTGAGTAGTGGGGTTAGAGTATCCCTAAAAATGAAGGCTTGATATTGGATTTGAGTTAAAAGCAAGGTTAGAGTATCCCCTCGGAATAGTGGGGTTGGAGTATTCTCGAAAATAAAAATCTTCGACATTAAAAAGAGTAGGTCATATTTTTGAAAAAAAAAGAAATCGAAAGCCGAAGGTTTGGCTAACATGTTCCTCTTTTGTTTAGCCTTGGTCCGAGTCTAAAGGGCTTAAGTCATGGGAATGAGCCGAGTAGATCATGAGGCATTCGAATGCCTCAATAAAAGCATTTTAGAAATTGGGTTAGAAACAGAGGACAATGTTGCATCGTTTCTCTTTCTGAATTTATTTTGAGCTTATCCGGAGGTCTCGAAGGGTAAACAATATACCATTGGAAAGATAACACGATGAGGATTAACGTAAAAATATTCCAAAAATCTTGGAAAATCAATTTCTAGGTGGAATTAATTTTTGAATTTTAACTTGACTCAACACTGGCAACATGTATAGGGTAAAGGTATGATGGACTTTGAAAAATCATTTCAGATTCATCCAGAATTGTTAAAATACGAAGAAGGCCTTTCCAAAAAAAGGAATTTCATGAAATCTATTGGAAAACTATTCAAATGATTCAAAATTGTTGTTTGTTGGGCCAAAACAGCCCGAATAATAAACTGCTCGCTGGATCCATGGGTTTCAAATAGTAAAGATTCAAAAAATCGTAACTATTTCATCCGAGATGATCTGAAGGTAAATGAGATATCATTGGAAAGTTAATTCAAAATGCTTCAAGGGAATACTAATACATTTTGCATAAATCATTTTTTATTTTTAAATAATTTTTCAAAAGCATATCGTTGTGCTGCCAAAACAAAACAAGGGAGGTGTTCAATATTTTTGGTTTTTCATTAGGTTGAGCTCAGGCCATGGATGTTCGAACATCTGTAACTGAGATGAGGGGTTGACAGAGGCATCACAAGTTCATTCCACAGTCCGAGAGTAGTTTGGGATGATAGAACAACCCATTGACCATGCCACTAAAAGTGTGGTTGGCTAAGGACCAAGGGCTCATATTTTTCAACTAAAAGGCTTTATTTCACTTTTTTTTTTAAAAAAAGCAGTACCCTTATACTCATTCTTCCATGAATCCAGAATTGAATGCTTGCTTTGCCCTTGAGGTTGAAAAACCAACTAAGCTCATGTTATTCTCCATATGTAGGAGATAACATGTATTTAACTTAGCGATACTCTTTGAAATTGGGTTTTCTAGCATTCAAACAAACATCTCAACACAAACAAAGTGCCATAAACATGATATAGAACATGTATGCAAAAAAAAATGCATGGTGATGATAGATAGATGCATGAACATACTTAGGATGAACATGCTAAAAAAAGCATTTTTATTTCATGAAACCTACTAAGCTGCTAAAAAATGTATGGGCATACTTATGACATGTTAAGATGCATGCTTGACATGAGATGCAGATATGCATATGGAAGGAACTTGGTGAGATCACATGGATAGAGGTGGTTATGGTAATGAAAATGTAAAGGGACGGCAAGTAGACACCAAGAAAAACATCAAGATCCTAAACTGCCGCAACCAAAGCCATAAAAATGCATGGAAGTCCTAGGGTGGCCATAAAAGCATAAAAATGGTTTACTAAGATGATGTTAATGACAAAACAAGAAACACAAAAATCAAGATAGAGGGGATATACCAAAAAGCTTAAACTTCTCTTTTTTCAGAAGAGTTATTGTAGGCTTAATTATTCCTTCTCTTTGCTGCTATTTAGCAAGAAAAGGATGAAAAGAAGTAGCATCTTAGTGGTATGGTTGATGCTAAGGCTTTTTACAGATCCAAATGTGTGGAAAGTTGCATTCTTGAAGGTTTTCCAGTGGTGGTTTGGGGTAGCTACGGGAATGGAGTATGAAGGTCAATGAAACAGTGTTCTGGTGAGCTTTTAGAGCTAAAGTTATTAGAGGATTTGTGGGGATGGGTGAAGAGTTTTCTAGTATTGCTAGAGAGTTTTTTTTTTAATGGCTAGAATCCCTCCTTTTTTCTTTTTTTCTAAGGTAATGCTTCTCTCCATCTTCGCGCTCAAACAATTGTCTTTAGGAGAAAAACCAAGGGCATTGTTGGGTTTTCTTCTCTAAATAAGGAGACATCCTAGTAACATTCTTAGTCTGCCCCCATTGCTATTGGTTCTGCCATGTTGAGAAAGAAATCATAAAGGCTGCAATAGCCTCCCAACTGCTAATATGCTTGCCATGCTCTTACCATCATATCTCTTATGAAAGTAACCTTTGGCATTGGCTGCTTAGGCCCTAAACTTGTTTAAATCCAATCATTAGGCCAAAGTTAAGGCTTGTAGTGCTTTATGATGGTTTGTTGGTGCTAAAAACGTGTTTGAATCAGATTTTCAAAGGTTGAAAAATGGTTCGAGCAAGGCAAAACACCTTACTGTATTGATACAAAACATTCTATATCGACACATAAGGCAATTTTTTTTCCTGAGCATCGATACAAGGAGGTGTGTATCGATACTAAGAAAAAAATTATTTCCAGTCTCGAGACTTTAGAGCCCTGTATCGATACTTCATGGACTTGTATCGATAATCATGCTTGTGTATCGATACATTTCGCCAAAAATCACAACTTTAGCTATTGTCAAGACTTGTATCGATACAATCATGCTAGGTATCAATACCACACCTTAGGTATCGATACCAAACCCTCATGTATCGATACTACACATGGAAATTCAAAATTTTGGTAATGTGAAAGCCTCGTAACAGTGTTTAAGCACCCATATGGCCTGTACATACCTTAGATTCCTTGAGTTGTCTTATCTTGGTCACAAAAAGATGAAAATTGGCTCGTGTACTCACTTGAATGACTCCAATGTCACCCTAAAAATAACCTTTGATGCCTCATTTTTGCATTTTTCTTTAAGACGGTCCATAGACATTTTACATCATCCCTCTAACTTTATTTCTATTTTTTTTATTTTGTCACCTTTTACTTAACTCCTAAGACTCCAAAAAATTGGTTCAGACAAAATGAGTTGTCTACAACTGCCCTTCTTTGGCGTTGCTAAGTATTAAGAACAGGGTAAAGATAAATAGACACCATTTAATTTGGGCAGTGTATTAGGCTATTTTTCGAGTAGGAAAAAAAGTTGTCTTACTCTTTGAGGACTAAAAGAAAAAAAGTGCCACTAACTCGTATGGGCTTAAAAGCAATAAAAAAGGCGTCATGCTCTTTAAAGACTAAAATGAAAGGGGTTCCACCAGCTTGCGTGGGCTTAAAAAAAAGGAATCGAATCCTACTCTTTGAGAACTAAAATGAAGGGGGTGCCACCAGCTTATGTGGGCTTAAAAGAAAAAAAAAAGGCATCCTACTCTTTGAGACTAAAATAAAAAAAGTGCCACCAGCTTGTATGGGCTTAAAAGAAAAAAAAAAGGTATCTTGCTCTTTGAACACTAGAATGAAAGGGGTGCCATCAGCTTGTATGGGCTTAAAAGAAAAAGAAAAGGTGTCATGCTCTTTGAGGACTAAAACAAAAGGAGTGCCATCAGCTTATATGGGCTTAAAAGAAAAGGTGTACTGCTCTTTGAGGACTAGAATGAAAGAAAAGGTCCTACTCTTTGAGGACAAAGAAAAAAAACATCTTGCTCTTTGAGGACAGAGAAAAGAAATGTCATACTCTTCAAAGATAAAGAAAGAAAGAGTCTTGCTCTTCGAGGAGAAGAAAAAAAATGCCCTACTCTTTGAGGACAAAAAAAGAAAACATCCTACTCTTTGAGGACAAACAAAGAAAAGGCTATGCTCTTTGAGGACATGAATGAATAGGTCTTACTTTTTAAGGACAAAGAAAATGCCTTGCTCTTTGAGGACAAAGAAAAAAAAAGGTCCTACTTTTTGAGGACAAAGAAAGAAAAGGTCCTGCTATTTGAGAACAAAAAAAAGGTCCTACTCTTTAAGGACAAAGAAAAGAAAAGGTCCTACTCTTTGAGGACAAAGAAAGAAAAGGTCATGCTCTTTGAGGACAAAAAAAAAAGAATATTCTTGGTGTTGGGATTATATATTTTCTTAAGCGATATTCAATAAGCTTTGATAACAAAGGTACTTACCTAAGAGTTTATGAGGTTTTTCGAAACAGAAAGTTACACTTTACGCTTTTTACTAATTTACCTTATGCACGGGGATTAGTACCTAAAAGATGTTAAATCTTGTAGAATGCATGAGAATGCATATGCGTGTTTAAATGATGTGAAAGTGGTCTTTCTAAAGGCATAATCTGTTAATTTTGGATTTTTCTTACATCTGATAAAATGGCTTCTTGTCTCAATGACCAATGATAGTAATAAAAGAATTATGAAATCAAATGATTCATGGTGGAAGGCTTTAGCTGTAAAGAGTTCATTAACAAGAATGAGTGGTGCTTCTTTGCCAATTCTAATTCTAAAGAGCCTCTTTGACTGTTCAAATATATTAAACCCTGGTTGTTTGGGTGCCAATCGAAGCAGGATTTTAGCCTCTCTTCTTCGTGATAGGCTTTTCTAGGGGTAGAGTTTGAACACTTCTTAGGATACAAGATCAAAGAAAGTGGGACCAATGATGGCCCTAAAGTTCATTTTTAGTCTTTAGACCTAATAAAAATTTTCATAAAGTTCAATCTTTCCAAGCAACGCTATGAAATCCTGTTGTCAATTTTGTTCATTTATCAAGCATTATCAATTAAATAATAAACATATGCAACATGGAATGCATGGTCACAAAAAGGTTTTTGAGAAATCAAACGATTGTATTCTCATTCGATTGAAAATTTTTGAAATACAAAAAAGTGAAAAAAAAGTTTTATCAGATGATTGGCTTTGAATCCGATGACATGAATTTTCCATTTAGTAATTTCGGAGACTTTCTCTTGAGCAAATAATCCTTGTGGTGTTGGCCAAATCATAAGAAGATTCCTCATATTGCCCCATGATGGGATGGAGGCCTCGAATTTGGTTATTTTTCATTTTCCAAGTGCAGGTGTGGATAAAATTTGGTTAGCAAAGAACATATAGGTAAGTTACGATTTAGTGTCTTGGTCAGAGTTATGAATATTGAGAAGATTGGTTCTAGGCTGATGATGGTTTGGGCTTGACTTGGTTTGAATGGGTTTGGTTACTTAAGCTGCCCTCTTAGGTTTTCAACTTAAATTGGTTTTTTCTTTTTTCTTTGTTTTTTTTATTTTTTTTGTGGTTTTTTTGTTTGGAGAATGGTGGGTGAATGGCTAATAGAATGCCCTTTTAGGTTTTTATCCTAAAGTCCTTTTAGGCATAGTATTTTTTTATAGAATCAAAGTTTACAGGATTAGGTAGGTTGTTGCTATCCATTTTAGTTAAGATTAAAGCTCCTCTAGAGGCTTTACCATGTATGGTCCTTCCCAAATTGGGGTCCATTTTCCGTGAACATCTTTATGGATTAGGAGAATTTACTTAAGCACCAAGTCACCTTTTCGGAACTGATAAGGACAGACCATTTTTGTGATAGGCTCTCATCATGCGCTTTTGATACATCTGCCCATGATAGATGGCTTTAATTCTCTTTTTTTTGATAAGATTAAGTTGTTCAAACCGATCTTTAACCATTCAGCCTCTTCAAGTTGTGTTTCCATTAGGACTCTAAGTGATAGGATTTCTATCTCGATGGGTAGAACAACTTCCATGCCATAGACTAAGGAAAATCATGTAGCACTCGTAAAAGTTCATATGGCTATGCGATAAGCATGTAAAGTAAAAGGTATCTTTTCATGCCAATCTTTGTACATCTCAGCCATCTTTTTTATTATCTTTTTGATATTCTTGTTGGCTACTTTCATTGCCCTATTCATTTTTGGATGATATGGGATAGAATTTTGATGTTGAATTTTGAACTAAGAGCATATTGCTTGCATTATTTTGTTTTTCAGATTACGCACATTATTCGTAATGATTTGCTCAGGGAGGCCATATTGACAGATGATGTCTTGCTTCACAAATTTGCACACGATAGCTCTAGTGACATTAGCATAAGAAGCTACTTCCACCCACTTAGTGAAATATTTAATAGCAACTAGGATGAAACGATGTCCATTAGAGGCCTTATGGGTGATTTTTCCAATAATGTCCATGCCCCAAATAGAAAATGGCCATGGGGCTATCATAACGTGCAATGGTACCAGAGGGATATGAATTTTGTCCTCATAGATTTGGCATTTGTGGCATTTACAAGCATAGTGGATGCAATCCTTTTCTAGAATCAGCTAGTAATAGCCCGATCGCATGACGTGTTTTGCACTCAGTGCCCATTAGCATGCGTACCATAGAAGGTCTTGCTATGCCTATGCGGAGGGCTACTCACGAAGGTGAATCCTAGCCTCACCATGGTGTTTGGTGGGAATCTAACGCAAAATGGAAGTGCACAGTGTGCATCGAGAAAACTATCAAACTTTTTTTATTTTACTCCATATTACTATACTTATTCAAATCAACAGTCATTCAAAAAGAAGGTGATCCTTAAAAGGAATCACAAAATAAACATATAAAGAGTAAAATATTAGAAGGCAAAAAAGGAAGGGAGTTTCTAAATAATTACGGAAACTAAAGAACCAAAGACCAAACATGAATTATCTAGCATAGGCCTAACTCTTTAAGTTGTTCCCCAGCAAAGTCACCAAGCTGTTGACGTTCCACATGCCCAGCCTTTACGAACTTCAAACAATTCGAAGGGACAAAGCACGCTTGACTTAAAAAATATTTTGATGATTAACGTGAAGGAGTAAAAGACCACCGGATGAATCTCATCCAACTAGTCTTGGATGGCCAGCACGAAGTGGCCATAAACTTGCAGTCACCACCAATCATTTTAAGTTAGGCATGACAAGATGCCTATTGAAAATAATACCAGAGATTCATTCTTTTGGGTTCAGGAGTTAGTTACATGTGGGGAAGGATTAGCACCCCCCACGACACTCAAAAATTGCTACCATCTAACTATATCTTACTTGAATCTCAGTTTCCTCTACTCCACTTTTATCATTATTTTTTATAATTCCCTCTAATGCATGAAATTTTGTAAAGATACGAGTCTGGGTTTTAATGAAAATTTTATCACCTATGTGCCTTGGAGAGGTGAGAAACATAGGGTTTTTTTTATGAAAATGATCTCTAGATAGGTTTTAAGAAAGCAAATGTTTCATGTCCGGCACTAGAAAGATACTGACATGAGATATTGTTTTGTGATTTTGAAAATAATTTTTAAAGATGAATGCTCGAGGTCTCTACAAGAGGAAACATGTTAGTAGGATAGGAAAGAAAGCAATAAATAAATCCACACCAAAATGAACACACAAAATACATAATAAAAAAAGGGGTGATCGAAATGTATCTCGTAATTGTCTTCAATTATTGATGAATAGTCAAGATGACAACGTTGAGATTTAGTCAAATTTAATGGAAATTTGAAGAGAAAAAAAGATTTCAATGACTCAAGGATGTCTTGGAAAAAAAAGTTTGAATTTTAGAAGGAATGTGGATAGCAAGGTTAGAATAATCCCACAGAAGAGTAGGGTTAGATTATCCCCAAAGGTGAAAATTTGATGTCATATTAAGATAAAAGTGGGGTTGGAGTATCCCCAAAAATAGAGGTTTGATATTGGATTTGAGTTAAAAGTGGGGTTAGAGTATCCTATCGGAATAGTGGGGTTGGAGTATCCCCGAAATAAAAATCTTTAATGTTAAAAGGAGTGGGTCATATATTTGAAAAAAGGGAATCTTTAAAAATCAGAAGCCGAAGGAATGGCTAAAATATTCCTTTTTTATTTAGCCTTGGTCCGAGTCTAAAGGGCTTAGGTCATGGGAATGAGCTGAGTAAATCATGAGGCGTTCGAACGCCTCAATTAAAGCGTTTCAAAAATTGGGTTAGAAACAAAGGACAGCATTGCATTGTTTCTTTTTTTGAATTTATTTTGAGCTTATCTGGAGGTCCCGAAGGGTAAACGAGGTACCATTAGAAAGGTAACTCGTTGGTGATTAATGTAAAAATATTTCAAAAAAATCTAGAAAATCACTTTCTAGGCAGAATTAATTTTTGAATTTTAACTTGACTCAACACAAGTAGCATGTAAAGGGTAAAGGTATGATTGACTTTGAAAGGTCATTTCAGATTCATCCAAAATTGTTAAAATGCAAATAATGTCTTTCCAAAAAAGGAATTTCATGAACTCTATTGAAAATTATTCAAGTGATTCAAAAATGTTGTCTGTTGGGCCGCAATAGCCCGAATAATAAACTGCTCACTAGATCTAGGGTTTTCGACAGTGGAGATTCAAAAAATTGTAACTATTTCATCCGAGATGATTTGAAGGTAAATGAGATATCTTTGTAAAGGTAATTCAAAATCCTTCAAGGGAAAAATACTTAAACATTTTGGATAAATCATTTTTTATTTTTAAATAATTTTTCAAAACCAGATCACTATGCTACCAAACCAAAACAAGGGAGGTGTTTGATATTTTTGGTTTTTCATTAGGTTAAGCTCGGGCCACGAATGTTCGAACATCTGTAACCAAGATATGGGGTTAACATGGGCATCATGAGTTCTTCCACAGTCTCAAAGTAGTTTAGGATGATAGAACAACCTGTTGACCATGCCATTATGAGGGTGGTCGGCTAAGGACCAAGGGTTCACATATTTCAACTAAAAGGCTTTATTTCATTTTAAAAAAACAGTACTCTTATACTCAGTCTTCCATGAATCCAGAACTGAATGCTTGCTTTGCCCTTAAGGTAGGAAAACCAACTTCATAAAAATCCTAAGCTCATGTTATTCTCTATGTGTGGGAGATAGCATGTGCTTAACTTGGGGATACTCTTTGAAACTGGGTTTTCTAGCATTCAAACAAACATCTCAACACAAACAAAAGTGCCACAAACATGATATAGAACATGGAGAACATGTATGCATAAAAAAAGAATGCATGGTGATGATAGATAGATGCATGAACATACTTAGAATGAACATGCCAAAAAAAGCGTTTTTTTTCAAGGAACCTATTAAGCTTCTTGGAAATGTATGGGCATACTTATGACATGTTAAGCTACATGCTTTACATGAGATGCAGATGTGAATATGGAAGGAACATGGAGAGGTCACATTGATAGAGGCTATTATGGTAACGAAAATGTAAGGGGACGGCATGTAGACACCAAGAAAAACATCAAGATCCTAAACTACCACAACCAAAGCCACAAAAATGCATGGGAGTCCTAGGGTGGCCATAAAAGCATAAAAAAGGTTTACTAAGATGATGTTAATGACAAAACAAAAAATATAAAGATCATGATAGAGGGATATACCCCAAAGCTTGAACTTCTTTTTTTTTTGAAGCATTGGCTGTAGGCTCAATTTATTCTTTCTCCTTGCTATTCTTTAGCAAGAAAAGGATGAAAAGAAGTAGCCTCTTAGTGTCATGGTTGATGCTAAGGCTTTTTAAAGATCAAAATGTGTGGAAAGTTGGGTTCTTGAAGGTTTTCCAATGGTGGTTTAGGGTAGCTATGGGAATGGAGTATCGAGGTCAATGAAATAGTGTTTTGGTGAGCTTTTGGAGCTGAAGTTGTTGGAGGATTTGTAGGGATGGGTGAAGAGTTTTCTAGGATTGCTAGAGAGTTTTTTTTAATGGCCGGGAGCCTTCTTTCTTCTTTTTTTTTTCTGAGGTAGTTGGTTCTCTTTATCTTCATGCTCAGCCAATGGCTTCAGGAGACAAACCAAGGGCATTGTTGGGCTTTCTTCTCTGCACAAGGAGACATCCAGGTAACATGCTCAGTCTGCCCCCCAATGCCATTGGTTCTGCCATGCTAAGAAAGAAATTAGAAAGGCTATAACAGCCTCCCAACTGTTGATATGCTTGCCACCCTCTTACCATTATATCTCGTATGAAAGTGACCTTTGGCATTGGTTGCTTACGCCCTAAACTTGTTTAAATCCAGTCATTGGCCCAAAGTCAAGGTTTATAGTGCTTAATGACGGTTTGTTGATGCTAAAAACATGTTTGAATTAGATTTTTGAAGGTTGAAAAATGGCTCGAGCAAGGCAAAATGCCTTACTGTATCGATACAAAGCATTTCTTATCGATATGCAAGGTAATTTTTTTTCTTGACTATCGATATAAAAAGGTGTGTATCGATACTAAAAACAAAAATTATTTCCAATCTTAAGACTTTAAAGCCTTGTATCGATACTCCATGGACTTGTATCGATACTCATGCTTGTGTATCGATATATTTCGCCAAAAATCATAACTTTAGCTATTGTTAGGACTTATATCAATACAATCATGCTAGGTATCGATACCATGCCTTAATTATTGATACCAAACCCTCATTTATCGATATTACACATGGAAATTCAAAATTTTGGTAACGTGAAAGGCTCGTAATAGTGTTTAAGCACCCATATGGCCTGCACATACATTAGGTTCCTCGAGATGTCTTATCTTGGTCACAAAGAGATGAAAATTGGCTCACGTACTCATTTGAACAACTCCAATGACACCCTAAAAATAACCTTTAATGCCTCATTTTTGCATTTTTCTTTAAGATGGTCAATAGGCATTTTACATCATCCTTCCAGCTTTATTTCTCTTTTTTTTTTTTATTTTGTCACCTTTTACCTAACTCCTAAGACACCAAAGATCGGTTCAAATAAAATGAGGTGTCTACAACTATGCATATCCTATTTTGCATTATTTGTTGCCATTCCTATTGATTAGCTTTAACACAAATATTATTGTCTTTGTTGTAATTTTCCAAACCTCATTAAGTTGTAATTTCATAACTTTTATTGTACTAAAATATTTTGTTAAGAAATTATCCTAATCATCAAATTCAAGAAATCATTTAAATAAAATACTTTTTAATTTAATTATTAAAGAAAATCATTAATTATTTGAATCAAATCAAATCATTTCAAAAATTTTAGATTGAAAATTCAAGTTGGATTTGGTAATTTTCACTACTAGAGAAAGGCTTATTTTTTATGAAAGATTTTCAACAAATGTTCTGTCACAAATAATTCTATATTTTTTTAACGAATTGTTGTTTTTCAACCGAATTTTCATAAAAAAATATTCATGTTTTCAATGAAATCTTTCATTGAAAAAAAGAAATTTTCATTAGAAATATTCTTCAAACATCACTGTTTATATGTACCATGCATGTGTCACTACCCATGTATGGGTCTATGCCCACCCAAGGGCATGACTATGTACACCCACATACAACTAGGGGACATAAGTGCGTAAAAAACCCATGCCATCATGAGGGTGTGGGTTCAAGTCCTAGCCAAGCCATTGAGAAGGCAGTAGTGTTAATCTCTACTAGTGGAAGGCTCTAGAATGCCACTTGATAGTCATATCTGCCATCGTGGAAAACTATCGCGTTGATAGAATTTTGATCGATAATGGAAGCATCGTTGAGATAATCCAATGGGGTGCCTCAAAAAAATAGGTATACTATTGGCAACCTATACCTATCTTTACCAATATACGAGTTCACCAATCAACCAATTCTAGTCAAAGGATTCATAACCTTGTTGGTTACCTTGGATGATAAAAAGCACAGTTATAATAAGGGTTAATTTTCTAGTAGTCAAAAAGTTATTGGTGTACAGTGCTATTCTTGGGATACTAGTGATGAAGAAGGCAAAGTTAGTAACTGCGGTGTATTGCTTGATGAAGTTTCCAACCTCAGCAGAAGAGGGGCACATAAAGGTCAACCAGACAACTGCCAGACATAGCCATCTAATGTCTATGGAATTGACCTAGAAAACAATAGTACCATTGATGATAGCTCAGAAACCATGGCAAGAAGCATATTGACGGTTAACATAATCATAGCAACCAATTTAGATGCCTTGACTATAAACCCAATCCAGACTTAAACTTTGTTGTTGAATGCTCTTTCTTGATGCCTGTTGAACTAGAATAAGTCACCAAATCATGTTAAGAAAAAAAAAGACCCAAGTAGCCAAATCACTGCATATAGAAAACAGAAAATAGCAATAATGAATGTTAAGAACTATATGTGGACATTTTCTTAATCGATGCAAATGGGCAAGAGTAGCAGTATGCCTTACATTTTGAATTTTTAGCCTCAAACAACGTCGTTGAATATGAAGCATTAATTACTGAGATGGAGTTAGTAAGAAACCTTAGAGCCACCTACTTAAAGGCGTATACTGATTCCCAATTGGTGGCAAACCAAATCAATGGAGGATATGTCAAGGATCAAATAATATCTACATATCATAAAGTGATCTTTGAGCTTACCAACACTTTGGATCAGATCTTGTTTAGGAAAACCCTCATACGTAGAATAGCGAAGCTGACTCAATTTCTAAAATGACGAGTAGCCTAAAGATCACTAGTAAAGGAAAAATTAGTATGTCCAAATGCTAAGATATGATCTACACATCCAAGAAATAGAGATGGGTCTTAGTGAAAACTAAATGACACTTATAGTGGCATTCCTTTAAAATAATGTCATGCTAGATTATCCATTACAAAAAAAAAAAATAGAAAAAAGGCCACCAAGTACGCTATTATCAATGGCATTTTGTATAAGAAATCTTTTACTTATCCCTTACTCAAGTGCTTGGAGCTGATTGAAGTAGAGTATATGCTTAGTAAGATCTACGAAGGGTTTGTGGCAACCACTTAAGGGTAAGAGCATTGGTACTAAAAGCCTTAAGACAAGGGTTCTTTGGTCGACAATAAGGAAAGATGCCATCAGTCTCATAAAAAGATATGACAAGTGCTAACGTTTCGCCAACGTACCTTAGCATCTTGCAAAAAGCACTGAAATAGTCTTTCGACCTATGGCCCTTTTGTGTGCAAGGTATCAATATATTAGGTCCTCTCTTAACAGCAACATCACCATGGAAGTTCTTAGTGGTGGGCTTTGACTATTTTACAAAGTGGATAAAAGCAAAGCCCATGGCTATAATAATGGCTAGATCCATAGAGAGCTTTATCTGAAGATTCATTGTCTGTCGTATTTAAAATACCAAATATCATTGTGGCAGATAATGAGAAACAATTGCGAGCAAAAAATTACAAAATTTCTATGAAAATTTCCACATAAACTTGGTGCATAGTTCAGTCACCCATCCTCAGCTAATGGACAAGTCAAGTCCATGAACAAAAATATACTCTAACCATTTAAAAAAAGGTTTGATAATGCCAAAAGAGCTTGGGCAGATGAAATGTAGGGAGTACTATGGGCGACTAGAATGACATAATACAAAGCAATCGGAGCCATGCCCCTTAGTCTGGTTTATAGTACAAAAGCAATAATTCTAGCAGAGATTGATGTTTAAAGCAATTAGACCACCAATGTCGATAAGCTTAATGAGTTGCACCAAAAGCAAACTTAGACCTGCTGGAAGAAAACAAGAAGATATAGTTGCACGAATGGTGACTAGAGCACAACAAGTGTTTAGGAATTATAACAAAAGAGTAAAACACAGGCAGTCCCAAGTAAGTGACTTGGTTTTACAAAATTGCAAAGCTTGCAGACTAGTGGGAAAAGGAAAAAAATTATCTTCAAGCAAGGAAGGTCCTTATAGATCCCAATACTTGGAATGCTATCCATTTAAAAAATATATATTATTTACAAATTTGAAACCAATTTGGATCATTCAATAATAAATTTGTGAATTTCCTTTGCTTCTTGAAATGCTAAACTTTCATAAAAAAACCTTTCATGGTCCACTTATAAAAATGGTAAGACCACTAAACGCCCAAATATCCTACAAAATACAAAGTAAAACCTCTCATGGTCTACTTATAAAATTATAAGACCATGAAGACTAACAAAAAGGAAAAAGAAATTTTTTTGAGTTACACGCAAAATGGTGGACACCCATTTTAAAAGTAAAAAAAAAATAAAATAAAAGAGCACTCATAATTATTACTTTTAAAAGACTAAGGGATTCCACAATACAGTGTATAAAGAAATCCTGTTCAGAAGTGGCATCCTTGTTCACTTGGTCAAACTACTCTCTGTCCTCCTCTTTCGAGCCATCTTTATATTCGATAACCTTCTCGATAAAAATGGGAGTGATGAAGGCAACATCTTTGGAGCATATCTTCTCCACATTCTACTACAATGGCATTAATACATCAAAATCTTAGAGAAGAGTAACAAGCTAGGAAAACCTAATGTCCCTTAAATCCAAAAGACCTCATAGGAGTTACATGCCATATAGTGCGCTTTGCTTGTACTCGCCACCACAAACTAGCATTTGATCTAAAAAGGGATCCTTTTAAAGCCTAAGTTCCTTCTATAAATGAAATTTTGCACCCGCCACCTACTATTTTAATTCAGACATTTTGGTGATTGTAATCATTAACTCTGAATCATGAGTGGCATAGGCCTTTCTTGCGAACATTCTCATGGGTAATGTAACTTGGCACATCTAGCAAAGAAAAGCCACTTTAGTATGTAGACCTAGCAAACAAAAACTATACTATAACTTATCAAAATTAGTCATAAATAAAGGAAAAGAAAAGAATAAAGGTTACCTTTATTGTGCAAGCTAAAGTAAACTAAAGTTCACAGTAGGATTTTTGGTCATCAGAAACTCTATATCTAGCTAATAGGCGACCTTGCTTCCACATTCGCATGCAATCTCTCCATAACTCAAAATAATTCTGCTTAGAGCCAGGTTGTTTCTCTATAAACGTAGATCAATGACCCTTGAGCTAGTCCACATGCCCTAC
>JAQSVH010194032.1:3217-17210 GCA_029448705.1 Adansonia digitata | reverse complement strand
TGTAGTTTTTGTTTTGTCATTAAAATCATCTTAGTGAACCCTTTTTATGCTTTCATGGCCATCTTAGGACTTCCATGAATTTTTTGTGGCTTTGGTTGTGGTAGTTTAGGATCTTGATATTTTTCTTGGTGCCCTTATGCTATTTGGTTAACTAAGCATGCTCTTTTGCATTTTCATCACCATACCAGCCTCTGTCCATGTACTTCTTACCATGTTGCTTCCATATTCATGCCTTTATCTCATGTTTAAATATGCATCTTAACATGATATAAGTATGCTCATGCATTTCCTAGAAGCTTGATAGGCTTCATGAAATAAAAATGCCTTTTTAGCAAACTCTTTTTAAACATGTTCATCTTAAGTATGTTCATGCATCTATCTATCATCTCCATGCATTTTTTGTCATCTTTTCTATGAAAAATGTCATCCTTTCTTGTGCATATATGTCCTTCATAGTCTGCATCATTTTGTGATACTTTGCTTGTGTTGAGATGCATGCTTGAATCTAGAAAACCCGATTTTAAAAAATATGCCCCAAGTTAAGCATATGCTATCTCCCATACATGGAGAATAACATGGGCTTAAGATTTTTATGAAGTTGGTTTTCCAACCTTGGGGGCAAAGCAAGTATTCAATTTTGGATTCATGGAAGAATGAGTATAAGAGTACTTATTTTTCAAAAATGAAATGAAGTCTTTTAGTTAAAAAAAAGTGAACCCTTGGTCCTTAGCCAACCACCCTTATATTGACATAGTCAACGGGTTGTTCTATCATCCCAAACTACTCTAGGATTGTGGAATGAACTCATGATGCCCATGTCAACCTTTTATCTCAGTTGTAGATGTTCGAATGTCCATGGCCTGAGCTCGTCCAAAAAAAAAAAACAACCAAATACGAACACCTCCCCTATTTTGTTCTAGCAGCACAGTGGCCTGGTCTTAAAAAATTAATTAAAAAATAAAAAATGATTTATCTAGAATGTGTTGGTATTTTTCCCTTAAAGGATTTTGAATTACCTTTCCAACAATTTCTCATTTACCTTCAGATCATCTCGGATAAAATAGTTACTACTTTTCGAATCTTCGCTGTCTGAAACCCTTGGATCCAACAAGCAGTTTATTGTTTGGGTTGTTTCGGCCTAGCAGACAACACTTTTGAATCCCTTGAATATTTTTCCCATGGAGTTCATGAAATTCACTTTTTGGAAAGGTATTATTTGCATTTTAATAATTCTAGATGAATCTGAACTGATTTTTCAAAGTCCACCATACCTTTACCTTATACATGCTACTAGTATTAAGACAAGTTGAAATTCAAAAATTAATTATGCCTAAAAAGTGATTTTCTAGAATTTTTGGAATATTTTACATTACTCCTCATTGAGTTACCTTTCCAACAGTACCTTGTTTACCCCCCGGGACCTCCGAATAAGCTCAAAATAAATTTAGAAAGAGAAATGACATGACGCTGTCCTCTGTTTCTAACCCAATTTCTGAAATGCTTGTATTAAGGCGTTCAAATGCCTCATGATCTACTCGGCTCATTCCCATGACCTAAGCCCTTTAGACTGGGACCAAGGCTAAATAAAAGAGGAACATTTTAGCAAACTTTTGGCTCCTGATTTTCAAGATCCCCCTATCAAAAAATGACCTGTTCTTCTCAAACGTTAAAATTTTTCATTTTTGGGGATACTCCAACCCTACAACTCTAAGGGGATAACCCTACTTTTACCTCAAATCTAATATCAAACTTCCATTTTCGATGATACTCCAACCCTATTACTCTAAAGGGATACTCCAATCCCGCTTTAACCTCAAAATGACATCGAATGTCCATTTTCGGGGATATTCCAACCCCACTACTCCGAAGGGATACTCCAACCTCGCTTTTACCTCAAATCCAATATCAAACTTTTATTTTTGGGGATACTCTAACCCTATTCTTCTCAGGGGATACTCCAACCCTGCTTTTCATATTCCTTCTAAAATCCAAGCTTTTCTCCCCTCGAGTCATTGAAATCTTTTTCTTCTCAAATTTCCACTAAATCTGGCTAAGTCTCAACGTTGTCGTCTCGGTTATTTATCAACAATCAAAGACAACTATGAGATACATTTTGATCATCCCTCTTTTTTATTTATTTTGTGTGTTTATTTTTGTGTGGATTTATTTATTGTTTTCTTTCCTATCTTACTAATATGTTTCCTCTTGTAGGGACCTCGAGCATTCATGCTTTAAAAAATGATTTTCAAAATCATAAAATGAAATCTTGTATCGATATCTCTCTAGTGCCAGACATGAAATTTTTGATTTTTTTAAACCTATCCGAAGATCAGTTTCATCAAAAACCCTTATGTTTTTCATCTTTCTGAGGCACATAGGTGATAAAATTTTCATTAAAACCCGAACTCATATTTTTACAAAATTTCATGCATTAGAGGGAATTATATTTAAATAATGATAAAAATGGAACCGAAGAAACTAGATTCAAGTAAGATATAGTTAGATGGTACCAATTTTTGGGTGTCGTGGGGGTGCTAATCCTTCCCCACATGTAACCAGCTCTCGAACCTAAAACAGTAAATCTCTGGTATTATTTTCCATAGACATCCGATCATGCCTAACTTAAAATGATCAGTGGTGACTCTAAGTTTATGGCCACTTCATGGTGGCCATCCAAGACTAGTCGGATGAGCGATTCATCCGATGATCTTTTACTTATTCATGTCAAACATCAAAATATTTTTTAAGTCGAGCGCGCTTTGGCCCTTCGGATCGTCTGAAGTTCATAAAGACTAGGCACGTGGAACGTCGACACTGGGGAATGAGTTGTCGAGATGAATCGCTCACCAGACGTCTCTAAATAGTCATTAAGAAATGACCATTTTTTAGAGTCGCAACCAATCTATTTTAGCTAGGTGAGATTGGACACCTACCAGAGTTTATATTTTAAGGATTACAAAACTCATAAAAACAAACTCTGAGATCTACACTCATTCCAGAGATCACTTGAAAGGGGTCTAAGAGTCGGTTACAATCACAAGTAAAGATCGACCTTCTTGTGATGCCTGGCAATCGATACACTATTAACCATGTGTTAAAATAAATTTGATTTTTATTTGGTTTCAGTATTCGATATCTAATTATAATTCTTGTAATATTTTATTAAACAAATTTATTATTTTGAAAAAAGTCAAATTTTATTAAATTTACAAATTACAAAATTATTCGTACCCTCTCGGGGAACCAAGTGGATACGAATTCTCTATCGTATCCTATTAGAGAACCATGCGAAATACGAAAGGCTTTACTTTTTTAAAATAAAAAAATCTCAACTTCCTATTTGAAAAAGGTATCTCACTATTAAAATAATCCGTAAAATTTTTCACATATTCTAGTAGGAATCCTACGTATTAATTTAATTAGGAGACATTGTCTTATTTATAAAAATAATTTTGTTATTAAAAAAACAGACTCTATGCCCTAAAAATTACCTAATATGATGGGCCTATTTTTAATATGTACTTTCGACATGAAAGTATCCTAATACTCATATAGGATTTGGTTTTAAAGCAAAATTATGAAAATACCCCTAAGGTATATCTTCTGCATGGAAGTACCCTAGTAACCTTTAAAATACTCGAAAATGATTGAAAAAGAGTGAACCTATCCTAAATATGCACTTTCGGCCTAAAAGGATTTGACAAAAAAATTTACCAAAATGCTTTTAGGGTATACCTTTGATGTAAAAGTATCTCGGTAACCCTAATGGACCTTAAAATGACCTTAGAAGGCTAAAGAAATCCTAAGTATTCATCTTCGGTGTAAAAGCATCCCGGTGAGCAAAATTACCAAAATGCACTAGGGTATACCTTCAACGTGAAAGTATCCCACTAACCCTAATGGACCTTATAATGACCTTGGAAGGCTAAACCAATCCTAAATATTCACCTTTGGCGTAAAAATGTCTTTATAAGCAAAATTATCAAAAGGCCCCAAAGGTATACTTTCGACGTGAAAGTATCCTGATAACCCTAATGGACACTAAAACGATGAAAAATAGATGAATATAGTCTAAATGGAAAAGCTAAAATTTTAAGTTTGACTTAAAATGCAAAATTTGTAATCAACCCTTTTAAATTTTTAAAAATTACATTTTGTATCCTTGTAAAAACCGAACAAATACGAAAAGTTTTAAAATTTTCTATATCCCTATGGAAGGCCATAGAAATAATAGAAATCTTTCTAGCTTGTGAAATATCCATTCTGCCCCCTAATTATGAACATTTGCTATTTAGTCCTTAAACATGATAAAATTTTCATTTTAGTGCCTACATAATAAGATAACCTAAAAAAATCATAAAAATCACATGCAAATATATTTAAAAAATACAGCAATATACCAACAAAGATTCGGCCAAACACCTTGGCCTTAAAAAATATATATTTCTAGAATTTACAAAATAACCCTTTAAACTTTGTAAAATTATATTTCAACCCCTATAAAATAAAATATCGTAAAACAACACCAACAAGTCATCGAATCAGCAAAAAATCAAAAAGAAAACATGGCAAAAATATGCACAAAGGTTCGGCCAATCATGTTTAGCCATAAAGCATATTTTGCAATCTAGTCCTTAAATGTCCTAAAATTGCAAAATGACTCCTAAAGTGTTAAAAATACCTAAATCATGTTTAAAACACATAAATCCAAATTCTTAAGGCCCATAGAGCCTTCGACCAAACCAAGAATTGCCTATAAAAGTTTCTACAAGTTTTGCAATTTAGCCCCAATGTTTACTAATATTATAAAATAACCTAAAAATTTAAAAAAAATAAGAAAACATAAAATCATGATAAGAACAAGCACAAAATCATCAGCCATAAAGCTTATTGGATTCGGCCAAAGTAAAAAAAAAAAATCAAATATAAATTTGTTTTGATAACAAAATCATGAAAATAAAAATAAACATAATATAAATTAATATTACAAGCTTAAATAAACGTAAAAATAAAGATGCAAACTTATTTGGTCATATATCAACATGAAAACATTAAGAGAAGAACAACATAAACACCAACATATATACGATAAGATCAAAATCTCAACAACAAACAATATATTTTATTAAAAAAATCAATATGTAGCTAATAAAAAACAAGAACAACAACTAATATCACATATATATATATTCACCATGTTTAGCCTTTCAACATGGATGAGAATCATAAGCCTTAACATAGTTTTTGAATCATAAATAAGAAAAGGAATGAATAAAGATGAAGAAAAACTAATGGATTAAACATTATACCTTGAATAAATTGAAAACTAAAATAAATTATATAATTTTTAGTGATTTTTTAAGCAAGAAAACGAAAAGCTCCTCTCTTGAACAATTCTTCCCTTATTTATACGGGGAATAATCGGTCCTTCTTGGCCGATTTAGCCATTCCAAATTTCTTTTTCTTTTTTAATTAACTAATTGATTAATTTATTTATTCATTAAATTGCATCAAAAGATGGAATGCATTAAATTGACATGAAATTAGTGGCCATTCACAAATATTTTGACATGATTACTTTGATAATATCAAGTAATTGATAATTAACTAAACTAGTTTCTATGAAACTAGTATGAATAACTAATAACTAAAATAAAATTAAAATAATAATGATAAAATAGAAAATTTATAATTGATAATTATAAATAAAGTTTTAAAATGAAAAGAAAAAAATCGATTGGAACTCCAAAACTCATAAAATTATATGAGAAAAAAACCCTATCGGGAAAAATTATCATATACGAAAAAATACAAAACTCATAAAATAAATTAAATTTTTTAAAACCGATATAATAGGATTTAAGCAATAATATTTGAAGAATTTTAAAAATTATAAACTCAAAAAAATCTTACTAAAAAAAATTCACAGTTGGAAAACACCATATTTTGGTAATAAAAAAATTCTAAAACTCATAAAATAAATTAAAATTTTTAAAACAGGTTTAATATAAATTAAATAATAACATTTAAAGAAATCTAAAAATTAGAAACTAGTAAAAATCTCACCAAAAAAATTTACAAAGTATAAAACACGTATCTTGGTATCAGAAAAAAAATTTTAAAACTCATAAAATAAATTGAAATTTTCAAACTAATTTAATATGGATTAAATAATAATATTTAAAGAATTTTAAAAATTATAAACTCAAAAAAATCCTCTCAAAAAATTATGGAGTAAAAAAAAACTTTGTATATCGAAAACAGAAAAATTTTAAAAGAAAGACACAAAATTGATAAAATAAAAAAAAATTTTCCTAAACTAATTTAATACGGATTAAATATTAATATTTTAAAATTTTTAAAAAATTATAAAGTAAGAAAAATGTTCTTGAAAAAATTTACGAAGTAGAAAACTCTGTATCTCAATAACAAGAAAAATTTTAAAACTCATAAAATAAATTTAGTTTTTTAAAACAAATTTAATAGGAATTAAATAATAATATTTGAGGAATTTTAAAAATTATAAAATCATAAAATTCTTCCTAAAAAAATTACAGAGTGAAAAATTTCGTATTTCGATAACAAAAAAAATTCTAAAACTCATTAAAAATTAAATTTTAAAAAATTAAATTAATAGGAAATAAATGATAATATTTGAAGAATTTTAAAAACTATAAAATGAGAAAAATCTTTCTATGAAAATTTACGAAGTGAAAAACTTTATATCTTAAAAGCAAAAAAATTTTGAAAGAATTTCAAAACTCATAAAATAAAATAAAATTTTGAAACTGATTTAATATGATTTAAACAATAATAGTTGAAGAATTTTAAAAATTACAAACTTAAAAAAATCTTATCAAAAAAATTTACGGAGTAAAAAATTTTGTATTTTGGAAATAGAAAAAAAAATCCTAAAGGTTATAACAAATAAATGAAATTTGAAAAACTAATTTAATGGTAGTTAAATGTGAATATTTAAAGAATTTTAAAATTCAAACTCTAGAAATTTCCCCCAAAAAATTTATAGATAAAGGAAAACTCCTATTTTAAAATTGAGAAAATTTTTCAAAAATATATTGAAACATATATAAAATGAATTAAATGAAACGTAATACTCAAAATATTAGTTTACAAGATGGTAAAGATGGAATCCGAAATCCAAAATAATTTCACTAGGAAAAATTTCATGAGCATAATGCTGATGGTACTATGAGAAATTCAACATAAATTACTAAGATGATCAACTTGACACTTTATAGTATAAAATGTTAATATGAATTTTTCCTTGATTATTTTTGTTTTTTTGGAGTGCATATTGACATAAATACCGCATAGGTATCGTTAAAAATATACAATGGTCAACTTTCCAATTTTAACAAAAAGTTCTCAAAAAATTCCTAAAAATGGGAAGCTTGACTGTAGTAACATCCGCAAAAATACATTTCAAAATTGCACAAGTATAAAATTAAAAGTTAATTATTTTACCTTTACAATCGTTTTTTTTATCCTAGATTTGCTCTTCATGACCTTTGAAATGGCGTCAATTTTATCACGTACACCTGCGGTCATTTAAGCATATTTAAATAGGTCTTAAAAATGTACATTCCCTTAAGGAAAATTTACCTCCACTAGGACAAGTGCCTAATTTTGTATCTCAGATATTTTTGGACTAACAGGGAAAAGGGCTTGAAAATATTAGGTGTCTACAGTTTCCCCTTTTTAACTGTTGCTGAGAATCCGGAACAAGGCAAAGACCAAATAGATATAAATTTGTTCCAGCCTTACAAAATTTTTCTAACAGTTTTGTTTTATTTTTTTCTTTGTTTTTTTTACACACACACACATATATATCAACTAAAAAACTTTAAAACTGATCATTTTGCTTAATAGGACGAAGTCGGATGTCATGCTTCATTGGCTTCTAATCAAGTAAAGCTGACCAATGACAAAAGAACCTTTCCTCCTATACACATTTGGCATAGAAGCATCAAATATCACCATCGAAAACTTTGAAAGGACACCATTGTTGACTAACTACCATTCCGGGCAACTACGTTGGGCATAGATTTTAGGAGTTTTCATTAAGAATGAAAACTTCTAAGTGCTTTGAATATCACTGTCGAACACTTTGAAAGGATGCCACTATTGACTGATTACCATTCCGGCTAGCTATGTCGGGCATAGATTTTAGGAGGTTTCATTAAGAACGAAAACTTCTAAATGCTTCAAATATTACTATCGAAGACTTTGAAAGGACTCCACTATTGACTGACTATCGTTCTAGCCAGCTACATTGGGCATAGATTTTGAAAGGCTCTATTAAAAACAAAAACTTTTGAATGTTTGAAATATCATTATTGAAGACTTTGAAAGGACGCCACTATTGACTGACTACCATTTCGGCCAGCTACGTCGAGCATAGATTTTGAAAGGTTTCATTAAAAATGAAAACTTTTTAATGTTTCAAATATCACTATCGAAGACTTTGAAAGGATGCCACTGTCGACTAACTGCCATTTTGGCCAGCTACGTAAGGCATAGATTTTAAAAGGTTTCATTAAAAACGTAAACTTCTGAGTACTTCAAATATCACCATTGAAGACTTTCAAAGGACTCCACTGTTGATTGACTACCATTTTGGCTAGCTACATCGAGCATAAATTTTGAAAGGTTTCATCAAAAATGTAAACTTCTAAGAACTTCCAATATCACCATTGAAGACTTTCAAAAGACACCACTGTTGACTAACTACTATTTTGACCAGCTACGTCGGGCATAGATTTTGGGAGGTTTCATTGAAAATGAAAACTTTTGAGTACTTCGAATATCACCATCGAAGACTTTAAAAGGATGCCACTGTCGATTTACTACCATTCTAGCCAGCTACGTTAAGCTTAGATTTTTGGAGGTCTCATTAAGAATGCAAACTTTTGAGTGCTTTGAATATCACTATCTAATATTTTTTAGCCTTTTTCACACACCTTACCATAAGATCGTGTGAAAAGGTGACAGATTTCTTTAAAGCATCGTTCAACCTTTCCTGAAAAGTTATAAAATATAAAATTAGTGTTCGTCAATTCAAAGATATAATTTATGCAATTGGATAAATATCATGTTCAAGGGATATTCGTAAACTTCTATTGAAATAATGAAAAGCATCATATTTCATCAAAATTCTAAAATTTATGGAATGAGATCAGCTTCTCATTTTGACCTGGGGAAAAAGTTTACTCGATCAAAATTTATGAAAATTCAAAAACAATTTCAACCATAGATTTTCCAATATTAAGGTTAATGGATGTGCTATATTCATCATGATGTTAAAACTTTATTATGATCGATGATCACCATTTCGAACTTCTTTGAATGAGATGATGAAATGAATTTGAGGGACAAATGGGGTGAGATTGCAAAAATATTTCTCCAAGAAATTGATATGACAAAGTCAAGGTTTATCAAGATCAAATTCAGATGAAAGTTTGCTTTGTAGGAGTTCCTTGAAAGATAAACAATTAATTTATAACATTTTTTTAATTTTGAAATAGAATAGCTCGACAGGTGTTAAACTAATGCTAGTAAACACCAAGTATCAAATGATTAATCTGACAGGCTTTTGGTAAGCATCAATTTCCAAATTAGGGTATAAAAATTTTAAAAGTTTATTTTGAAAGGTATCATTGTTTGGGCATTTGACTTAACCTTTTATTGATGTCATGAAATTTTTATGGGTTTAAGATCATTTCTGGATTAGCATGAAAGGTTCTCTGCCATTGGTGGCTATCTATGTTGATTTAGAAGCAATTCCTAGGCCTTTAAGCTCGCCTTACCATATTATTAAAGACTCAAAAATCATTCAAAAAAAAAACTTTAAAGAGCTTCCTAGGAATAGTTTGACAGCTCAGATAGCTATGTTTGATCAAAATTGACTTTGTTAGGTACGTAATGTAGGCTATAGTTTAGGTTTTGGATGAAAAGGATAAATAGGCCTAAATCAAATGTTTGAGGGTAATTGAATTAAGGATCACTTTTTTTTTAGCAAAACTCGACCCAACATGTCTTCCAAGGTGAAACACATCTATATTTCTTCATTTACTTTCGCTTGCTTCATTTTTCATTTGAAGGGACTTGAAGTCTGAACTTTCTTAATTTTCTTTTTATACTTTGAAAATTTGAAATTTAAAAATTTTCTTCATTTTTTACGTTGAATATTTGAACTTGGAAATTGAACTTTGAACTTTCTTGATTTCCCACTTTGAATAGTTGACTTGAAACTTGAACTTTCTTTATTTTTCACTTTGAATATTTGGTCTTAAAATTTGAAATTTCTTGAACTTCGCTTGATTTCTAACTTTGTCATGTACAACAAACTTATTCTTTTTGTAACTTTAAGACAAAATTTGCTCTTTTTAACTTTGAAGCTTTGCTCCATTTGCCCTCAGTGTGGAGGGTGATCCTTGATTAAAGTTCAAAGAAAGAAAATATATTATCAAGCTCAAAGGGGACTATAAAGGGAATAAATTTCTATACTTAGAAGGGATAGAGAAAAAAGACCATTTTTCATTTGAAACGCAGCCACTTGAACTTGTCAAGCATTTCGGTAGGAAAAAAGCATAATTTCTTTCTGAAATCATTTTGAAATACTTCAATAGCATGATGTGGCATTTAATAAAGGCTTAAGGTATGACCTTCAATACTATTGACTTCATAGCCACCAACGGTTGGTTGAGCCTTTTAAAAAAGAAAAAATTAGATTTGCTTGGAAAAGCTCTCGGATCTCATATCTTATGTATCGAAAATTGGTTTAAAAAGGTTTTGTTAAAAAAAAGTGTTTTTGGCTCATTTTTACTCTTATTTTCCCTGAATCAAGGATTTGGAAGAATGTCAATGAAGTCATGCCAAGATATTATCCAAATAAGAGAGATCTCAAGATTACTATAATTATTTTAACATATGTCAAACTATCATTATCTGAATCTTTTAAGAGCATAACCTGTTTGTAAAGCCTTCAAAGAGTACATAGAAAATAATATTTAAATGTAGTCTCTCATTGTGAAAGGTCTATAGTTAAATGCTTAGGACAATCATATATTTAGAGGTAAATGACCTTTTTGAGAGAGTTTAAACTAATGGTAATAACCTACAAAAAAAATGTTTCCAAAATGTTCCATTATCCTAGATATTGGAAATCAACGAAATTCATGGTCCATTACAAAATGCACACTAGTTACAAACCAAAATTCATTTCATAATTTACAATTTCCCAAAAAAAATTCAAAGTTCTAAAGTCAAGATAGAAGATGCCCCTAATTGGCATACTACCATAAGGCCTATGACCCTTAAACTAATCGCTCTTGGTAGAAGCTTCTAGAATTATCTGAATTGGCATCCTTGGGGGTTGAACTATATATCAACTAGTAGAACATCAAGAGTTGTTTCAAACTCTAAATTTTCAAAATAGAAAATTCCACAAGATACATGGTTATTTCTTGTCATCTCAATCATGCCATGAGGACAACCACTATATGACTCTTTACTAAATTCTTTTAGTAGAAAAGATGAATCTGAAAGCTTATTACATAGCAAAGAATCATCCAAGTAATTAAAGTTAGAATTTTTAGCAGCTTATGATCTTCTACTGATCATGATGATATTCCCAATTATCTTTACGTTGAATAGCATGCATTGATTGACTAAATCTTTAAACAAAATGTGTTGCACCCCAACCCTTAGATTATACCACCCTGGGTAGGGAGTTTTCTAGGCTTTGGTAGAATGGTAGTGACTGTGTGATTCTATTAAGGTCACTGAACAATGAAAGGCTAAAGTCGAGGACAATGTCCTAATAGATTTCCTTGTTTTCTTGGATTTGTATGGTCCTAGTTTCAATCAATTGTGACTTATTGGCGTTTAATAATAGGATGACTCTCTTATCTTACATATGCTACATTTCCTCCTCTTGGTTGGCATGAATATGTATTATAAAACTAGCTTCCCAAAGATTGAGTACTATAAAGTAATTGTCTTTCCCCGGATCTCTGGCAGAAGTGTTAATATGATAACGATTGAGTATTTTGAGATAATTGCAATTTAATTTGTACTCCCCGGGTCCTTGACAAAAGTGTTGGTATGATAAATATTGAGTATTTCGAGATAATTGCATTTCAACTGGTACTCTTTAGATCCCTAGCAAAAGTGTTGGTATGATAAAGATTGAGTATTTTGAGAAAATTGCATTTAACTTATACTCCCTAGATCCCTGCCAGAAGTATAAATTATACTTACTAGGTGCAAACAGACTTGTTTGTTTCAAGTAACTTCATCAAACTTGCAATATTTCACCCTTGAAAAAAATGAACTCAAATCAATATGCGTGAATATATATATCTTGTAAACATTTGTCTTTATTTTATCTATGTATGTATATCAATTAATGGAAAAATTAATGTATGAGTTAGAACAAATAAATCAATAAATGAATAAATGAATGAATGAATGAATAAAACAGTATATAATGAGACAAATTGAATGTCAAGCAATGAGCTAAATATCAGTCATGGAGATTATTGCAGAGCCAAGAGTCTATAAGATTTGAATCATAATTCTACATTGTCATTTCATCAACCAAAGCCACTGATTTATTTGTTCATAGTTGGTGTACATTTACAAGATTCAAAAGTACAAGAAACAAAAGGACTACTCTTGTAAACACTTCAAATTTCTAACTATGTTGGTGCTTTTAGGAAGTCTTTGCAAGTATTAGTCATTCTTTTTGAACCCCATATTTACAAAATGCTTCATGATCACTTCATTTGCATGCCTTATATTTACCAAACCCTATATTAACGAAGCCCATATTTACAAGTACCAGTAGCCAAAAGGTTGTCTCCATAATCATTTTATTGTCCCAAATATTCGAATGCCTCTAATAATGAGATGAGAGTTCAGTAGCAACATTCATCCTTGGTTCAAACCAAATTATGCTAGCATCAAGTATCTTTTAAATTATTTTTTTAAACGTAAAGCACGTTTCTATTGAATGTCTTTGTATTCCTACTTAGTATTCAAAATTTTCGTTAATGTTATACCATTTGGGATAAGGAGGTTGATATGGAAGAATTTATTCACGAACAACAAGCTGATGTTGAAGTAATATAGAGTACAATTCCTTATAGGTTAGTGGGATTGAATCAAATTTATGATTTTTTCATGATCTTTTCTTGGTATGGTCATCAGAAAGTGGTTGCCTACAAATGCGAAGACTTACAGGGTTAAAAGGCAGACTAATCCTTATAGGCGCAAAATTAGGTGGATTTATTTCAATCATCTGCATGGACCAAAAATTGCAATTTTGATCGATGGTTCACTAGGTCTAGTCTTTGAGTGCTAAAGGTTGGGTTGAAGGCAATGGTAATCCTTGGGGATCACTCAAAAAATCTTTGACAATTTTTGTCAATCCAAATAATTGTTCTTTTATCTAATGAATCTCCCGTCCTATTCCTTTGACTACCCTTTCTAGAGCACTTACTTGGGCTTCCAATCAATCTCCTAAATTCTGACCTTTTGAATTCATCAAGGATGACGGTATTCCTAGGCAAGGCTTCTTTTGCAGACCCTCGATCATTTTTATCAATTTATTTATTTATTTTTTATTCTTCGGACTTCATGACCAAAATCCTCTTGAATGGACTCTAACATTCTGATTCTTACCCTAATATTACCATCTATGTCATGATGCTTAGAAATACAGTAAATGGAATTATTTTAGTATATTATAAAAATTATGAATGCATATGCATATAAAGGTATGAACTTTGCAGACGTAAAAAAAAAAAAGACAGAAATGATTTTATAGGTTTCCATGGGATATGAATGTCAAGCCAAAAAACTAAGAAAATCCTTCACAATATAGCAAACGGATGCTAAAAGTAAATACAATGTATCATAGCAACACAATAACACTTATTAAAAAATAATCAAATAAGGGTAAAGGGTT
>JAQSVH010194023.1:7210-17210 GCA_029448705.1 Adansonia digitata | reverse complement strand
ATTTAGAATGGTTGATGCAAGCATATGTTCAATCATGATCTAAGAGTCCTTCCTATGGGCGGTAGTGACATGGGGCTGGAAGTGGACTGGATGAGGAGACATAATCCCTTGCTGTGACTTTAACGACCTATCGGTTTCCTTTCAAAAGGAAGGGCAGCCTGTTACACTTGAGGGTGGCCAGTTTGGAAGTAAACTAAGGTCCCGTTTAGCATTGTTGTTGGTACAGCTTTTGGAGTTAAAAAGCTTTTTTTCACAGCAAAGGGAATGCTAAACGGGTAAAAAATTTTGGCTTTTGAGTTTAAAACCATGTCTTGGCAACCCAAACTTAAAAGCCAAAAAAATGGAGTTTTAGCTGATTGGAAGCTGGTTTTTGGATGAAATGACTTTAGACATCTTTGAACTTTTATTGAACATATATGTTTTTGATATTTCAACTCCTTAGAGTACTTTTTCACAGTAATGCTAAAGTTTAAAAATTTTTAAACCACATTTTTTCATCACACTTTCCAGCCGAAGCTTTTTCTAATCTAAGCTTTTTCCAACAGCAATGCTAAACTAGGCCTAAAGCTTATTTCTGGAGCTAAGCGACAGAAGTTAGTGGAGAAGGATAATGAACAAATGGAAAATTGTTGATCACCATGGATAGTGAAGAAGTTGAAACTCCAATTGAGATGCAAGCTCTTTTGGTCCAGTATGCTGATTTTTTGAAGCTGAAGCAATTACCCGTGTCAGATCACATGATCATGCTATACCTTTTAAGGGTGGATCCCAACTTGTTAATCTTAAACCTTACTGATTTCCTTACCATCAGAAAGCTGAAGTAAAAGAACAAATTAAAGAAATACTAGTTGTTCTAATCTAGATGAGTTTGCATCACCTGGTCTGTTGGTCGAGAAGCATCGAACTTGGTGTCTTTGTGTGGATTATCGACTGTTAAATGCTATGACTACAAAAGACAAATTCCCCATTTCGGTAGAAGACCTTTTGTATTAACTGAAGCATGCTAAGATCTTTTCGAAGATAGATTTGAGAGCTGAATATTGGCAGATCAGAGTAAAGCTTGAAGACGTTTACAAAACAGCTTTCAGGACATGCCATGACCATTATGAGTTCAAGGTAATGTCATTTGGGCTGACCAATGCTCCGGCTACCTTCCAAGCACTGATGAATGAGGTTTTTTCTCTATGAGCAAGACGGAATGTGCTTGTTTTCTTTGACAATATCTTGGTGTATAATGTTAGGTTTTTGGAGGAATATTTGAGATGCTTGGCCGAGATATTAGATATTCTGAGAAAGAACCAGATGTTTGGTCAAAGAAGTGTCTCTTTGGTCAAAGGAAGGTGGGATATCTAGGCCACATTATATTAGATAACGGAGTGTCAACTGACCCTGCCACGGTAGAAGCCATGAAGAACTAGGAATTGCCTAAAAACCTCTAGTCACTAAGAGGATTCTTAGGTTTAACTGTATACTATAGGAAATTTATGAAGGGTTAAGGACAAATCAGTAAACCACTTACTGATATGTTGAGAAAGGAGGGTTTTATTGAAGTTCAGAGGTTGTTACTGTGTTCAATCAGCTTAAAGAAGCTATGTGCGATGCTCCAGTTTTGACCCTACCTGAATTTTCTAAATCATTCTGCTTAGAAACTGATGCAAGTGGTTTCGGTATAGGGGCTGTTCTTTCTTAACCAGGGAGGCCTATTGCATATTTAAGTAAAGCATGAGGTCCTATGCTGGTTGGCATTTCTATTTATTGGAAAGAATATTAGCCATCTTAATGGCAGTCTCCGAATGGAGACTCTATTTAGAAGGGGAAAGCTTTGTGATTAAGATTGATCATGAAGCACTTGAGCGTCTTTTAGAGCAAAAACTTACAACTACGATCCAAAAGAAGGGTCTTACCAAATTATTGGGGCTGCATTACACAATTCAGTACAGAAGGGGAAAGACTAACAAGGTTGCAGATGCACTTTCAAAAAAAATTTAAGAGGGATCTTTTCTAACGAGCTTAATCTCAATGACCCTTATTCCTGGATGGGTTCAGGAAGTTGACTGGAGCTATCAAAATGATGCTGCTATTGGAGAATTGCTTAATTTTGGGCTAAGCATACGTCATTCAAAAGTTTAATAGTTTGAGCTTCTGTTTTTCTTAAAGTATTTACAATCACTTGAGTTTATTAATCTTTTGAATGTTGCTTATTTATATATGCTGTTTGTAACAGGTGATGAAAATGATTGTACATGCAGTGTCTCAGGCTGTGAAAAACTTGGATGAAAATGCAAAGTAAGTCACTTTGAGATATTTGTTTCTGTTGTTTGATTCTGAATATTAGTACTATGTTATTTTTGCTGTGAAACTTTCTTATAGAACTGCAGTAACTTCTTTCTTTCCTCGAAATGTGGTATGATCCTGAATTTGCTTCTTTATTTATTCTGCTTCAATTTAGAGTTTGGGAGGTAAATGTAAAACGTTGGTCCTTTGATGCATGTGAAAAAAAGAACATAAGCGATTGTGCAATTGTTTCATGCAATGGTACCTTTAATTCCTGTCTGATGATCTTGTTGCAACAACTGGTTTGATTAAACTGATGTTATTCGAACTTGAGTATATGTTGGATACGGATATGTCTCCAATGATATTAATTTTTTTTTTTCTAAATTTGTATACATATTTGGAGGCTCATATGCTCATATCCAAGTCTAAAAATGTGCCGGACATGTACTTCAAGAAAAATTAGGAGCCGGAGCAATATAGGATTAAACTTTCTAGCTTGAAGTATATATCTGCTGGAAACCCTTCAACTCCATTTTCTATGTACCTGTCTTTCTGAATGTATATGTTTATTTACTGAAAATAATCATACAAGGATCCATGTATACATGTCTGTTTTCTTAATTCTAGCTGCCTTACTTCTGATTGTTCTGCAGCATCAGCATGAAACTGATAAATTTGGTTTATAATACTGCTCGATATGCCTTCTTCATGCTGATCATCAATTAAATTAACTCATATAGTTCTTAAATTGCTTGATTCAGGGTTGAACTTGCTAATAAAGTTGAATGAGTCGCACCTTCATTCCAGCATCTCAGCCAAAAGTCACACTTGCAAAGTTGGCAAATTTTTTGGGCTTCTTTTTTTTTTTTTTGGGAGCATGACCGGCTTTATCTGCAGCATTTAGTAAGATGTATAACATAGCAACTACCTTCTGTATATGTAAATATACCCCCAAAATCTTGCTTGCCTTTTTTGCACTCGGCCGGAGCCGGGTGTATGTGTTAGGTTGTGTAGTCTTGTTTCAAGAGCTATTGATAAACGATACGGGCAAAGCACAACCTGGTTTTTGCAGCAGCTATTGTGATGTTTTAACCACGAATTTGTGTTGTATTTTATTTTGAAAATGGCAATGAAAGATCTTAGGGGTTAATGGCTTTACTTATGTGAGTTTTAGCAAAGGCAACTAGCCTTCTCTTCATATTTTCGTAGTTAAGTTTTTTGAGAGTTTGACATGAAAGTGAACAAGAATCCAGAAAAGAGATCATTGAAAACCATGCAATATTTCTAATTTTCTAACTATAAAAAGTTAGTATCGCTGTGTTGCTTGATTAAAGTATGATTGATGTAGCAGTTAAACTGTAGATATACAATGAAACAGTATTTAACTATTTAAGAGATCAGTTCAATTTCATTTTATTCTTCTTGTATCAGCATTGTATCACGTATGCAATCTTTGGAATTGTTCTTTTTTTTTTTTTTCTTTGTTTAAATAAACACCATTGGTGTTGTGCTGAAATTACCTGGACTTCAAAATGGCACACTTGTCACGTCTTTATGATACACATTTGTATTACACCTATTGAGTCTATAGTTACAAGCTCATATAAAAGAATAGGTCAACCTTATCCTAAACATGCTTCTTAAGAACTTTGATATTTCCCTCTACGCATTCTTTCCACCCAACAAGATAATCCCTTAAACTTTCAATGAATTAAGTATCAAAACGAACTTGGAGTTTAAATTTTGACGCCTTCTAATTTTCTTTGTGCTTAAAGATCAGCTCAACTTTGTGGGTGTTGTGAGTGGGTTTTCACAATCCTATTTCTATTATCCCGCTATCAACGTCAGTAGGCCGGAGCAGCAACAGAGTATGAATAGAGTATGAAGAGGGAGGAATTGAAGCTAAGCCAGTGAAGAATGAGCAAGTTCTGGATCAAAATTCCCATTCCGTGGAGAACCTACTAGTACTAGTAGTAGTGTGCTGATTTCAGCTTTCAACCATTCCTCAACAATTTCACTCCTATCAGCTCCAGCTTGTTCATCCCAACCTTCATTCTAGCACTGCGGCTTTGTTATAATCATATCACCATTTTGTCATCATCATATTTGTTACATCAAGCGTCTAATAGTCTCAGGTAGTGGTTTTTTTCTCTTTACCATAGTGAAGTTACAATTTTAGAGTTTTCTTTACATTAACATCAGTTTGCCTGCTGAAACCTAAAAACCAGTGTTGCTAAAGAAATTGCATCAAGTGAATTAATTATCCAAATGATATAAATATCGGATAGAGTCAGCATCATTGGGATCAAGTCTGAAGTTCACAAATCAATTAGAAACATGTTTTTGTGTCTTTTTTTTTTTCTTTTTTTTTCATTGTTTTAGCTTCATTCAATCGCTTGATATCCGCATAAACATTCGGGCAAGCCAATATATCTACCATCGTGATTTGGGGTCTAACTCAATTTCCTTCCTTACTACTATTTCTGCAAGATCAGATTTTTCCATTTATTAAGCAGAACAGCCGGCGATGACGCTGTCGGCTCCGTACATGGGGCATTTCACTTAGAAAATTGGTATGCCCCTGCTCCCTGCCCTGCTCCCGCCATGACATCCACCATATTAAACTTGCCCAATGAACTCAAGCTTTCATTCAATAAATTCGTTTGGTTCGATAAAACTATAATTATAAATGAAAATAATACATTTACTTATTTAATTGTATATATTAAACAAATTAAAATAAACATTATAAAAAATAGTTAAAATATTATTTTAAAAATTACTATTTAATGCATTAAGAGAGAATATTTCTTTTTTAAAAATATCACGTTAATAATGGCACTGATTAATATAAATATATTTTTTTAAAAAATATATTTAAAAGCTAAAGACTCAATTAGACTCGGTATTAAAATATTTTTAAACTGATTCAATAATTAATAAGTCAAACTCAATTCTCTATGTAACGGAGAAACCAAAAAGAAAAAAAAAAAAACAATCAAACATAAAGTCCAAGACTCCGAGTCATCGGCCAGCATCTGAAGCAAGCCCAAATGCAGTCCCACCTTTTCATATTGACCCTCAAACAGTAATTTGAGTGATTCGATTTCAATGAATCCTCCACCAAAATGGACTATCCATATCAGATTCTTACGTATTTCTGAGAAAAATAAAATACATGTATTGACAATAGTTTAAAGATTTTCTTCATTGGTGTTCCTTCTTTATGTGCGAAGTTTCTGTTTCTTTTGTAGAAATTGATAATGTCTTTTCAAAGGTGAGCCATTTGGAAGATTAAGACAGACAGTAAACTAAACTAATTCCAAAGAAGTTGATAGAGAATGGTAATAGGCAGAGGCAGGAAGATTTGTTGACTGATGATGCAAGGTCTCTTACCCTTAAAGATATGGTACATTCTGCATATTAAAACAAGCAGGCGTCTGCCTTGTGGCTTGTCCAGAAATACTAGCTCTGCCCCTAGTTTGAGACCTCAGCACTGCAAACAGGACAGACCTGCAGCAATAACACAGGATTAGGTTACTTAGCACCCATTGGCAGACAAAGGTTTTGAAACAGGCAAGGGTCTTACAGCGGACCCAAAAAAAAAACAAAAGAAAGGTGGGGGGGGGGGGGAAGGGGGATTCGGGACTTCAAAACACGGAAGAAATTCCCCGGTATGTCCTTTGACAAAAACATTAAGAGGAAGTTGCTTCCAATGTCCCCACAAACCATTGACTCATGCTTTATAAAATACCATACGACAACAAAAAGAAAAGGCAGTAAAACCCGAAATGTTATTAAGCATACCTTGTTTATTTTCAACCAATTATTTCTGCACTCAGGGTGATAGAAATGCTTACAAAAAAGCACTATCAAGAATCACAATCCTTGTTGATGAAATAATGGAGATGCTAAAAAGAAATCCTGCAAAACAACAAAGGTGAGAGAGGCCCAGAGTTTTGCTCCTGAGAGATACTCCAATGCTTAAGTCAGTAAAGATATTATGAACAAGGATTGAAGAGAGAATGGGAGATTTCTAATAATTCATACCTCAGAAGTAGTAATGCTACTCCTTTTATATAGGCCTTGATAGGAGTTTAACCTGATTTGAAGCTCTGGACGAGTAGAGGTTGCATGACTATCAAACTCATGGAGTCTGAAGTTATCCAACTATTATTCAAGACTTATTCCTTATTGAAGTTAAATTTGGTGATAGAGTTCATGAGGGGATATAACAATTGCCCCCAGGACTGTGGGTGGTTATAAAGTGATCGTTCACAGACCAAAAATAATGTTTACTAAGAAAATAGCAATCTGAGAGAACTTAGGTTGCCTTAACAATGTCGAGTAAAGATAAATTTCGGGAGTAAATGTCTAGGTTGCAAATGAACAGTTTTTTTTGTATGAAAACGATAATGTTGAATGGGGCTTTCCAGTGGAATGGAGCTTTTGCTCACCTATGAGTAACATGAAGGTCGCTAGTGGTATGAATCATGACCTTTGATTGTAGATTGACTGTGAAAAGTCCTTGTTGGGGCTAAGTTTAGCCTTTAATTGAAGATTGACTATGAGAGGTCATGATTCATCGAGACAGTTAGAGGTCATGATTTGTTAAGACTGCGAGAGGTCATCATTTGTAGGGATCATGAAAAGTCGTATTTTATAGAGACCGTGAGAGGTCGTAATTTGTAGAGACGTGAGAGGTCATATTTTGTATAGACCGTGAGAGGTCGTCGTTTGTAGTAACCGTGAGAAGTCATATTAGGTCGTAATTTGTAGAGACGTGAGAGGTCATATTTTGTATAGACCGTGAGAGGTCATTGTTTGTAGAAACCGTGAGAAGTCATATTTTGTAGAGACCATGAGAGGTCAATGGAGACCATGAAAGGTTAATAGAGATCGTGAGAGGTCAATGGGGACTATGAGAAGTCAATAGGGACCATGAGAGGTTAATGGGGACCATAAAAGTTCAATAGGAATCATGAAAAGTCAATGGGGATCGTGAGAGGTCAATGGGGACCGTGAGAGCTCAATAGAGATCGTGAGAGGTCAATGGAGACCATGAGAGGTTAATGGGGACCGTAAAAGGTCTATAGAGATCGTGAAAGGTCAATGTGGACTGTGAAAGGTCAATGGAGATAGTGAGAGGTCAATGGCGGTGCCCAATCTCTCTTCCTAGTTGTTTGGATTTGATTTGTTGTCGACCCAAACTTAATATCTTGGTGGCTATCCAGTCTACCCTTTTGGGGGAACTGCTCTTCTCTTCTCAGGTTTTGCCCAAAGCGATCAGCCCGTCGATCTCGATCGGGGCATTCGAATTTATGATTTGTGATCTCAATATCTTTTGCATCGGCATATTTTTGCACCTTTTCATATAGTTGATATAGTTGGATCGGCTGAGCGTCCGTCAAAGCATACTTTAGGTGCTTATGATGGACCCTGAAGATGAAGGCCTGTATAGCCTATTCATCATTGAGATCTTTGACCTCGAGTGTAGTTGTGTTAAAGCGCTTGACATATTCGCAGAGTGTTTCATCTGGGTTTTGCTTAATAGCCATAAGGATGGCTGTTGTTCGACAACTATTGAAGTAAGTAAGGAATTGGCGAGCTAGTTGACCAAAGTTTGTGATGGATCCTAGTTTCAAAGTGCACCACCAAGTTTGAGCAGGCCCTCATAGAGTCATTGGAAATATCTTGCATTGGAATACATTGGGTATGTCCTGTAGGTTGTGGAATGCTTGAAAGTGATTCAAGTGATCTATCGGGTCTGCCCTACCACCATACGTATCTGATGGGAGCTTGATCTTCTTAGGAACTAGAGTTTTTCAGACTACCAAGGATAACGAATTATGCTCAATCTCAAACCATTCCCAATCATCTTTCCTCGGCTGCTTCAGATTTTTAATTTCTTGGTGGAGGACTGCCACTCGTTTAGCTAACAGGGAACCTTGTTCGTGGCGATTTATGTCTTTTTGTTTTTTGTATGGGTCGCACTAGGGAGTGGAGTATGAACTCTCCTGGATTTCCTGATTTTCTTGACTTATCTGTTGATTTCTTGTGCTCAGGCTACAGTTCCTAGTATTAGATCTACCAGGTAATTGATTTTGGCGACCAGATTGTATAAGTTGATTAATTTGCTGTTATTGCTGTTGGATGATGGTCTGTTGGGTCGCCAATTCCTTTTGATATTATTGTTGAATAGGGCTTGTTGGGTTGCCATCTAGCTGACCAATGCTTGAATTTGACTCTGCAGTCAACTTGGGGTGTTAGTACTGGTAAAGACATGTTTATTGTAGATGGATTTCCCAAGCTAACTGCTGGTGGGTTTGTGGTAGATGTATTGGAAATACTTGTTCCAGTAACAATAGCAGTAGGGGATGATGGGCTCCCTTGAATATAAGTGTTTGGGTTGGTTGCGGTAGTGGTGATTAGGAGGTTAAGAGATTTTAGAAGTAGTTTAGCAGTTGAGGCCAAGGATTAGTGTGAAGGGTGTTTGAAAATAGGGAAGGACATATGGGAAGTTAGACGGGATGGGTACTGTGGTCATAATCGTAGAAAGGAGCCCTTTAATTATCGTAGGATTGGGTGTTGTAGGATCAAGCTACGGTTCCATAGGCACTTAATTTGTTGTTGTCATGGCTTGAGTAACGGGAGCGGAGTCAGCCGCCTGGGTAGCCATGAACTTTTCTTCGTATCTTGGTCAAGAAGATTGCTATCGTTGCTAAGTTGTAAGAATGATAAGCTTCCCACAGATGATGCCAATTGTTGATGAAACAATAGAGATGCTAAGGAGAAATCCTACAAAATAGCAAAGGTGAGAAAGGTCTAGAGTTTTGCTCCTGGGAGACACGCTAATGCTTAAGTCAATAAAGATATAATGAACAAGGATTGAAGAGAGAATGAGAGATTTCTAATAATTCATACGTCAGAAGTGTTGATACTACTCCTTTATATAGGCCTTGATAGGAGTTTTACCTGATTTGAAACTTTGGGTGAGTAGAGGTTCATGACTATCAAACTCATGGAGTCTGAAGTTATCCAACTGTCCTTCAAGACTTATTCCTTATCGAAGTTAGATTTGGTGATAGAGTTGGTGAGGGGATATAACAATCCTCACAGTTTACATGGCAAATGACAAACCTGAAAACAAAAATACAAATATAACTATCGAGTGAAAATCGTTCAAGCATAAAAAACTATGGCACTTGACTTATGAATCATTGCTTCAATCTGACTGCTTTCTTCCTTGTACATTATTGAAGGTAAAGAAGCGAGTGAATAAGCTGAAAGCCCTCTACTCTCAGTTCCAACTACTTCAACCGCAAGGTGTTCCTGAATGATAGAATTAAGCTTAGTAAGAGTGCCTAACAAAAATGTTAAAAAAGTGGAATCTGCGGGCAGTTTACCTTATATGAAAGCTCATTAGGATCAACTTCCTCCCATGTATCCTGCAAATACAAGTAACTAGAAGACTTAAAGACTGGAAATAAAGTGAAAATAATAAGATCTGGGCTATTTAAAGAAAATACAGAGAAAAACAAAATTTTGTTTTATCCTGCATTCCAAATGTCAAGTTAATTGTACATGGATTTGCTATTCCATAAAAGTCATAGTCAAATCTGATTGACAATAGGTCAAACAAGACTAGCTTTAATTCTCCAACGGACTTGATACCTGACAATGACTATGGGCATACACATATAATTCAAAAGTGTGTTTCATA
>JAQSVH010194012.1:0-17211 GCA_029448705.1 Adansonia digitata | reverse complement strand
TATCGATACAGAGGCTTATGTATCGATACATCTACATGTTGTATCGATACAAATGGGGATATTTCAAATTTTTGGCGCGTTGGAGCATTGTATCTATACATGAGGACCATGTATCGATACATTCAAGTAAAATTATGGATTTTGTCATATCTGTTGTCCTCGGATACTTTAGACTACATCATTTGATGCCACATCTTTGCATTTACCTTTGATATGATCCCTAGGCCTTCTTGACATCCTCAAATATGTCGCTCGGCAATCATGGCCCCCTCTTACGTCCATACTCCAGATTGCTAAAAATTAGCCTGGACAAAATAAGGTGTCTACAAATATGATGAACATATTCTTAATGTGCACTTTTGATGTGAAAATATCCTAATACCCATATAGGACATGGTTCGAATACAAAATTACAAAAATACCTTTAGGGTATACCTTCTAGTTGAAAGTAACCTAATAACCCTAGAAAGACTCGAAAATGATTGAAAAAGGGAGAACCTATCCCAAATATGCATTTTAGGTCTAAAAGCATCTTAATGCTTATCTAAGAACAGACTCGAAGAAAAATTATGAAAATGCCTTTAAGGTATACCTTCGATATGAAAGTATCCTGGTAACCTAATAGACCTTAAAATAACATTGAAAGGCTAAACCAATCCTAAAATTCACCTTTCGCATAAAACATCTCGATAAGTAAAATCAGCAAAATACCCTTAGGGTATACCTTCAACGTGAAAGTATCCTGGTAACCCTAATGGACCTTAAAATGATCTTGGAAGGAGAAACCAATCCTAAAATACTCACATTTAGCTTAAAAGCATATTGATGAGCAAAATTACTAAAATGCCCCTAGGGTATACCTTCGACATAAAAGTATCTCGATAAACCTAATAGACCTTAAAATGACCTAAAATGATGAAAAGTAAATGAATTTAGTCTAAATAAAAAAGCTAAAAGTTTAAGTTTGACTTAAAATGCAAAATTTGCAATCAAACCCCTAAATTTTTGAAAATTACATTTCGTATCCTTTAGAGGACCAAACAAATACGAAAAGTTTTGAAAATTTGTATACCCCTACGAAAGGCCATAGAAATAATAGAAATCGTTAAAAATGATGAAATGTACATTTTTCCTCATAAATATGAAAAATTGCTATTTAGTCCCTAAACTTTTAAAAAATTTCATTTTAATCCCTACATGGTAAAATGCCCTAAAAATCATAAAATCACATAAATACAGCAAATATATGAACAAGAATTTGGCCAAACACCTTGGCCTTGAAATAAAAAGTTTCTATATCTTGAAAAATAACCCTTAAACTTTGTAAAATTACATTTTGACCCTATATGATAAAATATCACAAAACATCACAACAAATCATCAAACCAGCAAAGAATCACTAAAAAAAATCATGGCAAGAATGTGTATAAAAATTCGGCCAAACACTTTTAGCCTTAAAGAATAGTTTTTCATATTTTGCAAGTTGATCCCTAAACTTCTTAAAATTACAAGATAACCCTTAAAATATTGAAAATACCTAAATATTACATACCTAAAATTACAAGATGACCCTTAAAACTCATGAATCAAAAATCTAAAGGCTTACAAAGCTCTTGGCCAAGCCAAAAATATCATACAAAAACTTTTACGACTTTTGCACTTTAGTCCCTAAGTTTATAAATATTACAAAATAACTTAAAAAAGCCTAAAATCAAAGCAAAAATAAATAGAAAGTTACCATTATCAAGCCCAATCAGGTTCGTCCAAGGCATAGAAAGTATCAAGAAAAAATTTTTCATCATGAAATTTCATAAATGATATCATAAATTTATAAACAAAATTTTTTAAGCTTAAAAATAAAAAAATCACTAATATTTTAATAAAAATAATCATAAACATAACATAATAAATATTATAAAACATGTATTCATTTAAGATAATATCATTATTACAAATGAACACAAAATATTATGTATAAAAAAAGAAAGAAATACAACAAAATCAAATAAATCAAGAAAATCCATAAAATTTAGTCATTGTTTTCATGCTTGGCCTTTCAACGTGAAATGAAATCCATGAGCTCAAGCAATCATAAAACTCACTAAAATAAGAAAGCAAGCATGAAATCAACATAAATATAAGATTTTGGAAGAGAATTTACCTTGAAAGCTTGAAAAACATAAAAAACCTAAGTGATTTTTATGGATTTTTGGAGTTTTTAGCTTATGGAAGTTATGAACTATTTTTGGGAGGCATTTTTCACTCTTTTTTCTTTTATTCCTAGTGAGGGGATGGTGAGATATGGATTCTTGAATCCATCTTGCTATGAGTTTCTATCTGTAATCCCTAAAAGTTTTCTTTTATTTATTATGTGTCATAATTGGTTGATTTTTTTTATTTTTTATATTTGATTTGTTGAGATATGATTTGACTTTTGACAAATTGATTAGATTTAAATTTATAACTCTTGTCTCCTTGTGATGTCATGCATGATATCATTGATTTCAATAGATTTAAATTATACTGTAAAAATTCAAAATTCAAAAAAAATCTCACTGAAAAAATTTACGAAATATAAAACCAGTATCTCGGTAACCAAAAATTCTAAAATTCATAAAATAAATTAAAATTTTCAAAACTAATTCAATATGAATTAAATAATAATATTTAAAGAAATTAAAAAAAATAGAAACTTGAAAAAATCTCATTGAAAAAAAATTTACGAAGTTAAAACCCGTATCTTCATAACAGAAAAAATTTTAAAACTTATAAAATAAATTGAATTTTCCAAAATGATTTAATATGGATTAAAAAAATAATATTTAAAGAATTTTAAAAATTATAAACACGGAAAAGTCTTTCCAAAAAATTTATGAAATTTCAAAAGAATAATACAAAACTGATAAAGTAAAAGGAATTTTCTTAAACTGATTTAATCTGAATTAAATCATAATATTTGATGAATTTTAAAAAATATGAACTTAGAAAAATTTTCCTGAAAATTTCATGGACTAGAAAACTCCATATTTCAAAAATGGAAGAAATTCTAAAATTTATAACAAATAAGTAAATTTTGAAAAAATGATTTAATGGTAGTTGAATGTGAATATTTAAATTTAAAACTCGAGAAAATTACCCCAAGAATTTTACAGATAATGGAAAGTTCATATTCTAGAACCAAGAAAATTTTCAAAAAATACATTAAAAATTATAAAATGAATTAAATAAATCATATTATTCAAAATATTAATTTATAAAATGATAAAGATGAAAATCAAAAATTCAAAATAATTTTACCAAAAAAAACTTTATGAGTAAATACTTGTGATACTTTGAAAAAAATTCAAAATTAATTACAAAAATGAGTAACTTGACACCTTTTGGTATAAAATGCCAACACAAAATTTTCATTGAATGTTTTTAATTTTTCAAAGTGCATATCATTATAAATACCACACAAGCGTTAGTAAAAATATATGAATGTTAATTTCCTAAATTTAACAAAAAAATTTCAAAAAAATTCCTAAAAATGGGAAATTTGACTATGATACCATTCGCATAAATAGATTTTCAAAATTTGAAAAGAAATAATTAAAAAAATAATTTTTCTCTTATATATTTGTTTTGTATATCCAAAATTAGAGATCAATATATGACTTTTTTGTTACGTGAACTTACGGTTGTTTAAATTATGACTAAAAATGTCTTGAAAATGTCTTGTTCTTCTGAAAATGATCGTTCCCAATGAGGATGGTCGTTAAGTTCTTGATCCCAGATATTCAGGATTATTGGAAATGAGACCTAGACGAAATTAGGTGTCTACATCTTGATATCTCCAAAAGGGGACTATTACCCTTTCACTGCTCAATTGGACTTTGACTATACAAACAATGTAGCAAAATATGAAGCATGTGTTATGAGACTTCGGGCAGCTATGGAGAGAAAAACTCAATTATTAAAGTATATGTTAGGCTTGGTGATTTATCAATTACGCGAAAAATGGGAAACTTTGGATTCGAAGATGCAGCAATATAAACTGATTCTAAAATTGCTTGAAGAGTTTGAGAAGGTCGAATTTATTCATCTAACCCAAGATGATAATCAAATGGTAGATGCTTTAGCCACATTGGCTTTGATGGGGCAAGAGGCAACACCAATTTAGATGAGCACATACAAATCTCCTGCGTACTGTTGTAATGTTAAAATGGAAGTAGATTGTCTCCCATGGTCTTTCGACTTTAAAAGATATCTCAAGGATCAAGCATACCTAAACAATGCCTCTAAGACTGAAAAAAGAACTTTAGAGAAGCTGGCAATGAATTTTTTCTTGGATGGAAAGATTCTTTACAAGAAGAATTATGATGTTACTAAGATGTCTTGACACTCCTGAAGCACAAAAGTTATTGGAAAAAGTCATAAGGGGATTTGTGGTATCCATGTGATTAGACATAAAATGGCGAGGTGAATCACATGACTGGGTTGTTTCTAGATAACCGTGGAGGATGATTGTATTAAATATGCTTGAAAGTGACATAAATGCTAAATCTATGCTGATAAGATTTATGTACCACATTTTTTCCATTGCATGTCATAACTACACCATGGCTTTTCTCCACATGAGGCATGGATGTTATTGGACCAATCACACCTATAGCTTTGAACCGTCATCGCTTCATTGTAGTGGCTATTGATTACTTCACCAAATGAGTTAAAGTAGCCTCCAATACAAATGTGACAAGGTTAATGGTGATAAAATTTTTTAGGACTAACATTATTTGATAATTTAGGATCCCTAAAAGAATTATAACGGATAACGCTTCCAATTTGAATAATAAATTAATGACAGAAGTGTGTATTCAATTTAAAATTTCTCATCACAATTCAGTGACATGTCATCCTAAGATGAATGGCGCTGTAGAGTGACAATAAGAATATTAAGAGAATTGTAGGGAAGATGATAAAGACCTACAAAGATTGGCATGAAAAGCTCCCCTTTTACCTTTTGGCTTATAGAACTTTAGTCTGAACTTCAACTGGGGCAACGCCTTACTTATTAGTCTATGTTACAGAGGCTATCTTACCAATTGAAGCAAAGATCCCTTCACTCTAGATTCTAATGGAAATTAAGATGGAAGAAGCTGAATGGCTTCCAGATTATCTTAAGTAGTTCAACTTCATAAAAAAAAGGCTAAAAGCCATTCAACATGGGTAGTCATTTTAGAAAATAATGATGAGAGCGCATGAGAAGAAAATTCATCCCAAAAAATTCCATGAGGGAGAATTGATGTTGGAAAAAATTCTACCCGAACAAAAAGATCCTTAGGGTAAATGGGCATCCAATTAGGAAGGGCCCTATTTTGTCCAGAAGGCATTCAAGAGGAGCATTGTTGCAAAAAAAAGAAAAAGAAAAATGGATGAAAACCTAAAAAGACATCCATTTAAAAAATCAAATAAAAATAAAAAAAAGGGTATCCGATCAAAAGCAATACGAAGGAGAGGTTTTGAGCCAAAAACCTAAAACGATGACTTAAACATTTGAAAGGAATGGCAAAAACATAATTTTTTGGAAGACTAAGTCTAAAAAAGGCATAGTATGATCAGTGACATTTTTAAGAGATGGATCTTCATAAAAGTAAACTTTTCGTTTGGGAGCAATCTTTAAAAAGCTGAATAAGATATTCCATTTATCTAAGTAATATCCAAATCTCTTTTGCACTTCACCATCATTTTTAAAATAACTGATGCTGTATCTTCTTTCGTTATTGCAATACAAATATATATATTTTCGTTCATACCTTTGTTAAATAGTCTTTTTAACCCTGCTAACATTTTTGGTAAATGATAATTAACATTTTAAGCAAATAGAAATCAATGAAAAGATGACAAGTTAATTTCTTTGCATTACTTTAAATGGGATCAAAACATTGCAGGAATCTTAGCTTGTAATCCAAAGTCTTTTAGACATTCTAAGAAGAATTAAGGCAGACAAACTACATATTCCCCATCGTGCTCTTCTTCTTTAGTCTATATTAGTTTGTTCTGGTTATTGATGGGATATTTTACAGACCATATGTTCCCAATCATGTTCTTTTTTTCAACTCTTAGAGGATATTGGTGCATCACCTAGTTTGACTTCTTAAGAAAGTGTATCTTATCCACAATGACTCCTAAAGATGCCTTTAAATTTAGATTCAAGAGCTGGCTCCCGTTATCAAAAAAAAAAATATAGATCCTCAATGCTTTTTGAAAGTGTTTTCAATATTTAAGTAGAAAGATGGGCCCATTCCATGAAATGAAGAAGAAATACCTATCATATTTTCTAAAAAGATAAATTCAACTCAAAATAAGCTGGATTAAACATTGATAAAGAAAATTAAATCATTCATCAAATGCATTCCTCATGCATTTGCATTCATATTTAATAATTTATAGATCTTAAGTTTGATATGATATTGGAAAGAACCTTTCGGTACATCAATTACTTAAGAATTAAAAGGTAAACCTTGAGTCCCTTAAGGCAATCCAAATATGAAGCATTTTTACCCCATTTGACTGTGCCTTCGCTAATTGTTAGACTGAGGTTACATCCCGATCACCCTCATTTAACTGTATCAGTTTGCCCTGATCAACCCTTTAGACCTAGGTTATATATTGGTCACCCTTATTTAACTATATCAGTTTCACCTTGGTCAACCCTTAAATTGAGGTTACATTTTGGTCACCCTAATTTGACTATATCGGTTCTACCTTTGTTAACCCTTTGACCTAGGTTTTATCTTGGTGACCCTCATTTAACTATATTGATTTTTCCCTAGTCAACCTTTTAGACCAAGGTTACATCCTGGTCACCTTCACATTAGTTTCACCTTGGTCAACCCTTAGACCAAGGTTACATCTTTGTCACTCTCATTTGACTGAATCAGTTTCACCCTAGTCAACATCCTGGCCACCTTCATTTGACTATATCTGTCTTACCTTGGTTAACCTTTTAAACTTAGGTTACATCTAAGTCATCCTTGCTTGACTATATCAGTTTTGCCCTTGTCAACCCTCTAGACTTAGTTTACAGCCAAGTCACCTTCATCTAACTATATCGGTTTTACCCTGGTTAGCCGTCTAGATCTAAGATTACATCTTAGTCATCTTTGCTTGACTGTATCAGTTTTGCCCTAGTTAACCCTTTTAGACCTAGGTTTAATCTTGGTCACCATCACTTGACTATATCGGTTTTGCCCTGGTCAACCTTTTGGACTTGGTTTTCATCATAGTCAACTTTCTTATCTTAACCTAGATGTTGCCCTCGATTATTTAGTTTTAATGAATATATTTAATGAAGTTTTATTTTGTTTTATTTTATTGTTTTTTTTATTTTTTGAAAATCATTATGGCCTAGACAAAATTGTGTCTATTCGGTGTTTGCCCTATTTTTTTTCTTAGCAATGGTCAAAGAGGGGCAGTTGTAGACACCTAATTTTGTTTGGGTCTTTTTTTCAGTAGTCTTAATTATTCGAGACAGGCAATATGATTATCGCCCCGGTAGGGGTTGACCTTTACTGAAGAATTTTTTTCATTTTTGTAACTTATTCTGCCACACATACATGATCGTATTGACACATGATAGAACAAAAAATGCCACTTGAAGGCCGATCTCAGATAAAAGGATGAATATACAAAAGAAAAATTTTGTTTTTAAATATTTCTTTCCAAATTTGGAAAATTATTACTATAGATGATATCAAGATCAAATTTCTCATTTTTATGAATTTTTTGGAGATTTTTTTCGTAAAGCTAAAAAAATTTACCGTCGCATATTTTTACCAACACTTGTGTAGTATTTATGCCAATATGCCTTCAAAAAAAATCAAAAAATATTCAAGAGAAAAATAAGTATTGGTATTTTTTACCACAAGGTGCCAAATTATCAATTTTGTTAATTAATTTTGAATTTTCATAGTATCATGAGTATTATGATCGTGAAATTGTTCTAGTTAAATTTATTTCAAATTTCAAAGTTTCACTTTTTTTATTTGAAAATTAATATTTTAGATAATATGTTGTATTTTATCCATTTTTTATAATTTTCAATGTATTCTTTAAAATTTTCTCAAATTCAAAATACAAGCTTTTCTTTACCTAAAAAATTTTTGGTGGTATCTTCTCGAGTTTTTAACTTCAAAATTCTTTAAATATTTTCATTCAACCACCATCAAATTAGTTTTCAAAATTCATTTTATTTTATGATTTTTACATTTTTTTTGAATTTTTTTGTTTTCAATACTCCGCAAATTTTTTTGGGAGGAATTTGTCAAGTTTAAGATTTTTAAAATTAATTAAATATTTTATTAAATTTATATTAAATCTATTTTTAAAAATTTAATTTATTTTATGAGTTTTGCATTTTTTTTCTTGCACATAGGACTTCTAAAATTTTTTCTTGCATAGTTCAATACTTGAAATCTTTATAGAAAAATTTCTTTAATTTTATTTTGGGCAAAATCACCTTAATTAGCTTAAAATTTTCAAAATTTGCAAATAGGCCCAATAAGCCCAATAATTTCTTAATATGCCCAATGACCTTACCAAGCCTATTTTCTTGATTTTCTACCAAGCCCATTTCATTCTCTAAAGTCTACGAAGCCCATTTTAATCTCTAATTATCCAACACTAACTTTTTTTCCTTTTAATTTTATATCAATTAATTTTTTGTTCAAAATTTTTCTATGGAATTTGATTGAAATTTTCATATGATTAAATTCTTAATTGGATTTATTGTGTGGAATTTTCTTAACTACATGAACTTTAATTTGTTATCATTTTTTTCATGGAATTTTCAATTAGGATTTTTTTCACCTTAATTGCATTTATTTCTTTACTTCAAAGACTATTTTTACTTGTAAATTTAAGTAACTTTGTTTTTACACAATTAATTTTATAATTTGCTAATTTAGTTGCAAGAAATTCAATTTGATTGGAATTAAATTCTTTTCTAACTAATTTAGTTTCTTCCTAACTCATTCTATCAAGTAGACCAAAAATGACACATGATCATCATGCCACCTAAACTAGAATAATCATGACAATAAGATAGTGGATTGTAACAAAAGATGACGAGGGCATGGGCTTATGACACAACAATCATCATTTTCTAACCTAACAAGTTAAGTAATTATAAGCAAAATTAAAAAAAAAACATGGAAAAGGCATGTAATTTCGGTCAAGGAGGATAAAAGTCCTTCTTGGCTGAATCATCCTCCCCTATAAATGAGGAAGGATGTTTTCTTCAAGCACTCTTAGTTTTGGGGAGCCAAAAAAATTGAGAAAAAAAAGAAAAAGAAAATACTTGAAAAAAAATTTCAAAGCTTTGTTAAGGCACAATCTCTACTAAAATCTTTAAAGTCTTGTTTGTTTCATGCATTTTTCTTCTCTTTTGTGAGCCAAAAATATGCTTAAGTTCATGGATTTTTTATCCATGTTGAAAGACTAAGCATAATGGCCATGAACTAATTTCCTTGATTTTATTATTTTTTATTCTTAGTAAATTACTTTTTTCATGAATCACGTTTATGTTGATATGATGTTGTTTTTGGTGTTATATTTGTCATATATATGCTCATATGTATTTTATTTCTTTTAGAGTTTTCTTGCTATTATGTTGAAATCACATGTTCATATATTTATTTTTGTAATTTTATTATATGATGGTGATAATTTGTGTTAGATAAAATATGAATATGTGATTTTTGAGTTTAAAAAATTGGTTGGTAGATTATTTAGCTTTTGGCCAAAATTCATGCATGTGTATGTGATATTTTTTTGTAGTCAATTTGTAAATATAGGAAGTTTAAGGGCTAATTTGTAAAAATAAAGTTAAAAAATTGTTTAGACTTTTATGCTTGGCCAAAGCACACTTGCATCCTTATGAGTGTATTTTATGCATTTATCAAGTTAAAATACATTTTTTTTTATTTTTGGGTCTTTTATAATTTTAAGAAGTTTAGTGACCTTTGTGTAAATATTGAAAAATTTATTCTAAGGGAAAAGAATGTGGTTGAATCTTGCTTGTTAATTTTCTATGTGATTTTTTTAGATTATTTTGATTTATTTGATGCTTGATTTTAAGTTTTAATCATGTAGGGACTAATTGGCAATTTTAGGAAAGTTTAGGGATCATTAGGGAAATCTAGCTTTTTTAGGTCAAAATGGTCATCTCTAATATATCATCATTTAGATTATTTTAAATATTTTTAGCATTCCATTGGTCCTCCAGTAGGGTGCCAAAAATATTAAAACCTTTTGTACTTTCGGTTTTCTATTAGGATACGAAATGCAATTTTTGAAAAATTAGGGCCTTAATGGCATTTTTGCATTTTAGGTTACTTTAAGAATCTAGATTACCCATTTAGGGTATTTTGGGCCAAAAAAATATTTTTGGAATTTTAGTCAATTAGGATTAATATCTAATCTTAGAAAATTTAAGGACCCATTAGCAATTTTTATACTTTAGGTCATTTTTGTCATCTAAATTGCTAATTTAGATTAAAAATCATCATCAATTGTCTTTTCATGTCCTTTAAGATTGTCGAGATACTTTCACATTAAAGGTACACCGTATGGGCATTTTGGTAATTTTCCTAGAGTTAAGTCCTAAGTAGTCATTGGGATGTTTTTATGCCAAAGATGTACATTTAAGATAGGTTTGCCATTTTATAATCCTTCTCATGCCATTAATGGTTGCCAGGATTCTTTTATGTTGGAGGTACATCCTAAAGGCATTTTGGTAATTCCTTTAGAATTAAGTCATAGGTAGTTATTGAGATGCTTTTCTTCCAAAGACGTACATTTAGGATAGGTTCACTTTTTATGATCATTTTTTTTGTCTTTAAGGTTGCCATGATACTTTAACATCAAAGGTACACACCAAGGGTATTTTGGTAATTTTCATAGAATAGAATCCAAGGTAGTCATCGGGATGATTTATGCTAAAGATGTACATTTAGGATGGGTTGACCTTTTTATGATCCTTTTCATGTCCTTTAGCGTTACAAAGATACTTTCACGTCGAAGATACACCTAGAGGCATTTTGGTAATTTCTTTAGAATCAAGTCCTAGGTAGTTATCGAGATGCTTTTATGCCAACGATGTACATTTAGGATAGGTTCACCTTTTATGATTTTTTTCATGTCCTTTAGGGTTGTTGGGCTACTTTCACGTTGAAGGTACACCCCAAAGGCATTTTGGTAATTTCCCTTGAGTCGAGTCCCAGATAGTCATTGGGATGCTTTTATGCCAAATATGTATATTTAAGATGGATTCACCTTTTCTATAATCCTTTTCATGCCCTTTAAGATTGCCAAAATATTTTCACATCGAAGGTTCACGCTAAAGGCATTTTGGTAATTTCTTTGAGCCAAGTCCTAAGTAGTCATCTTGATGCTTTTATGCAAAAGACATATATTTAGGATAGGTTCACCTTGTTATAACCATTTTCGTGTCCTTTAAGATTGCTGCGATAATTTCATGTCTAAGGTACACCTTAGGGGTATTTTGGTAATTTGTTTAAAATTAAGTCCTAGGTATTCATCGCGATGCTTTTATGCCAAAGTGTACATTTAAGACATGTTCACCTTTTTATAATCCTTTTCATATCTTTTCAAGTTGCTAGGATACTTTCACGTCGAAGGTATAGTCCAAGGACATTTTAGTATATTTGCATAAGAACTAAGTCCTATGCGATTACGAGGATACTTTTATGTTGAAAGTACACATTAAGAATAGGTTCGTCATTTAGATTGTTATTCGATTTTAGGATGTTCTATAAATATTTTAAATAAAATATAAATTTTTTTTAGAAAATTAAGGCAATGTCTCTAAGTTAGAATAATACATAGAATTTCTCCCAAAATATGAAAGAGCTGCTATGGATTATTTTAATAACGAGATATCCTTTTCAAAATGGAAATTGGAATTTGCATAAATTTTGGAAAAAATAAAACCTTTCGCATTCCTCTGGCTCTCCACTTTGGTGCAAAAGATATTTTGAATTTTAAAACCTCTTGTGTCCCTGTGGTTTTCTGTTGGGATACAAAAGAGAATGATAAAAAGTTTTCTTATTCCACTGGTCCTCCCACGGAGTGCATAAGAGATTTTGATTTTCAAAATTTAAAAACCCGATTTTCTTAACATGGAATAATAAATTTATTTTATAAATTATTATTTCAAGAATTTATAATTAAATACCATATGTTGAGGTCGAATAAAAATTAAAATTCATGTTGACATGCAATTTATAAGGTACTGATTTTTAGGCATATCGAAGGGTTGATCTTTACTTATGATTGTAACTGACTTTCGGATCCTTTTATATGATATATGGTGTGATCGCGAGCCTCGAAGTTAGAATTATAAGATTTTGTAACCCTCAAAATACGAACTCAATAGGTAACCAATCTCATCTAGCCCAAATAGATTCATGGCTACTCTAAATATGTAGTCATTATGAAATAACTATTTAAGGTTAAGTTGAGTGAGATTCATCTCGACCACCTAATCCCTAAAAATAAGAAATGTCACTAATGATTTGGCCTATAGAAATAATAGAATATAAAATGGTGATAAATTTAACAAATATAGGAGCAACGGCAATTTAAGTCTAGCCTAGTCAAGATTCGTATCCGAGCCACATTGCAATAGTTATGTTCCTCCATCGTTGGGTGTACTGTGTGAACATTTCTGTTGATTTTTTCTCCATATTCTAAAAAACAATTCCAAATCCATCATATGCATATAATGCTGAAGAAAAGCATTAGCCAAGTCCTTTCTTGCTCTAGTTTACGTCATTGTACCATTTTAGAGTTGATCTTGATAAGCTTTCTTGGAAACAATAAATAAGAAGCTTGTCATTATGTATATGCCCAGTCATTTTTTTTATAAACATTTTGATATGGGCTTGCAGAGATGCGGTACCATTGAACTTTTTGAGGTTTTGGCTTCTTGAACTTAAAAGGAAGGACTAGATCCGATACCAAGCTCAACTCATCTACATCAACACTATCAAAGTCCATGACTCCTTAAATTGCTTTGTGCCTTTTTTCAAGGAGATAGTACTTTCCTTTATTGCTCTCGAGCTCAACTCTTTTATAGGTTTAAAGCCTAAGATTTCCTTTCTCCACTAGCCCATTCAGGTCTGTAACCATCGGGTCATCCAAATGTGGATCTGATCTTGAACCTTGAAGTGGTTTCCTTTCTACCCCGATGAGCTGGCAATAGTATTAGGGTTATTCCTTTGATTTCCTGGAATTACATTACCAGACTTTTTCTTTCAAGCCATTATTTCTTCCATCAACTTAAAGATTTGCATTTGCATCTCTTTTTGCTTTTTCATGAAACTTTCCTATGTTTCGCACCAGTTTGCCTCCATCCTTTGTAGGCATGCTGAGAATTCATCTCCCATAGTTAATAACATTTAATTGTCCTGACACTCTTTGTTTGGAGAATTCTTAAATTTGATAGAACCTTTATTCTACCCCAAAACCCTTATGAAATCCATTTCATAAATGCACATCTGAATGCATAGATACAAATGGGTGCAAGAATAAAATTAATGTAAATTCAGAGCAAAGTGTGTGAACAAATAAAAGATCTATCTTCCAGAAAAATTACCCTAAAATAAAATTAAGGCATTATTATCCTTCTGGAAAATATCCTATTATGAGCAGCATGATGTTCATTCATCATTGTCCATCATATGAAAAAAAGGAACAATAGAAATTGAAAAATAAGTTAGCACAGATTAATAATAAAAGAATTAATATAAGAAAAATAAAGGTTGCCTCAGGTCTGCTTGTGCATTATAATGCCTATTGGGGCAAATGAACAGGCCTTGTCATTGGAAATGATGTACGAACATCATCACTTAACCGATATGTCTAGACCATGTAAAGTTTGTATAATGGCTTTAGAAAGAAATAATCGCATTACAAGTGATGATGTTTGCTCATCATCACTTGATATACGAATCAAAATATTGATAGCACATTCTGAGGTAAAATAGAGATATTATCATAAACGATGATATATGATTATCATCACATGATTTACATGCTCAGAACATAAAATAAAAAGAAAAAGATAGAAACTGTTCCCCCATGTCGGTATCTTCTAGAATTGAGTATGGCTTTAAATAAGTAAGGTTCTTATAGTTCTTGACATGAAGTTTGGGTTAAACATCTAAATAGGTTCTCAAATTACACCCCGAGCCTGAAAAATGCTAACGAGGTGCCCTAATCCTTACCTATCATAGGTTTATGCCATAAAGTGTTCAATTCGGGTGGAAGTATCTTCCATGCTCGTAACGAGGCTAGCACTTTAGCCAAGCATAGGAATTTACACTCGATAAGTTTTTCACTGGCCCAGACAGAGGCTAACATCTTAAGAAGTGTAGCTACTTCACCTTTCTAAAATATTTAGGTAACCTATGTACCTTCTATATGCCTAGAGGAGAATCTAATGCATGCATGTGCATTTTGTGTGTAGGGGAATGAACAAACCTATTATAACTTGCGACTTTCAAAAATAAAAACCTCTATCTATTACAACGTGGCTCGGATACAAATCTTGACCAACCTGACTTAAAATGATGGATATACACCTTATTTTATATATATATCTATATATCATTATTTTTAACTTTAGGGGCCATATCATTACTATTTTACTTTTCTTTATTTTTTGTACCTTGGGATTGAGTTTTTGAGATGAATCACTCACCCGACTTAACTCTAAAACATTCATTATAAAACAACCATTTTTTTAGAGTCACCACCAATCTTATTTTGGCTAGGTGAGATTGGTAACCTGTTAGAGTTCGCATTTCGAGGATTACTAAACTCTTAAAACAAACTTTGAAGTTTGTGCTCAAACCAGAGATTATATGAAAGGGTCTGAGAGTTGGTTGCAATCACAAGTAAGGATTGACCTTCTCGTGATGCCTAAAAATTGGTACATTGTTAATCAAATGTTAATTTAAATTTTGATTTTTATTTGTTTTAATATTTAATATTTAATTATAATTCCCTTAACATTCTATTAAATAAATTTATTATTCCAAGAAAGTTGCATTTTATTATCTTAGTAAATCACAATATCATTCGTGCCTTTTCGGAGAACCAAGAGGATAGGATACATTTTATCAATCTCTTTTGTACCCTATTAGAGAACCTGTGGTACGAAAAGTTTTTATTTTTACAAAAATTGAAAAATTTTGACTTTTATTTTAAAAAGGGTGTCTCGTTATTAAAGAAATCCATAGAACCCCTTGCATATTTTGGTAGGCATTCCACGTATTAGTATAACTAGGAGACATTACCTTAATTTTAAAAATATATCTAATTTTATTAAGAATATTAATCCTAAGACCTAAAAATGGTCCAATATGATGAACCTATTCCTAGTGTGTACTTTTGACATAAAAGTATCCCAATAAACACATAGGAATTGGTTCTAATGCAAAATTATAAAAATGCCCTTAAGGTATATTTTTGACATAAAAGTCTCTCAGCGACCCTTAAAGACTCAAAAATAATATTAAAAGTTCGAACCTATCTTAAATATCCACCTTTGGGATAATAGCATCCCAATGCTTACTTAAGACTCGATTTTAGATAAAATTACCAAAATACCCCTTAGGGTATACCTTCACTGTGAAAGTATCTTGATACCCTAACAGACATAATAAAGTGATGAAACGACAAACCTATCCTAAATTTGCACCTTTAGCATAAAAGTAACCCAATTACTATCTAGAACCTAGTTTTAGGCAAAATTACCAAAATTCTTTTAGGGTATACCTTCGACGTGAAAGTATCTTGGTACCCTAACGGGCACTAAAATGATGATAAAAATTTTGAATTTACCCTAAATAAAAAAAAATTAAAATCCTAAAATTGGCTTAAAATGCAAAAATTACATTTTACCCCTGAAAAATCATTTTGTACCTTATGAAAAATCATGAAGATATGAAAGGTTTTAAAAATTTCTATACCCCAACGGAAGGCCATAGGAATAATGGAAATATTTAGAAGTCATAAAAATAACCATTTTACCCCTGAATACTAGATTTGCTATTTAATCTATAACTCATTCAAAATTTACATTTAAGCCCCTAAATAGAAAAACGTCATAAAACATCACAAACATATGAAAATATACATGAAAAACAAACAAATACATCTATAAGGATTTGGCCAAACACCTTAGCTTTGAAACAAAAATTCTTGACTTATTGTAAAATAGTTCCTAAACTTCCTAATTTTGTATTTTGACCCTTACATGGAAAAACATCACAAAAAATATCAACACAAAAATCATGGAAAAAATGTTATGAAAATTCAGCCAAGCGTTTTTAGCCATAAAACACAATTTTTCCATGTTTTGTAATTTAGTCCTTAAACTTTTTTAAAATTACAAATTAGCCCCAAAATGTAAAAAATGCATAAAATATGTTTGAAAATGCCTAAAACATTTTTTCCATGGTGCTAGGAAGTTTCAACCATCAAGAATAAAATATAAAAAAAATTAGAAATTTTTACAATTTAATCCCTAAATTTTCTAATATTGCAAAACAACCTAGAAACCATAAAATCAACACAAAAATAAGCATAAAATCATCACTAAAAATTCCTATTAAATTTTTCCAAATGGAAAACAAGCTATCATCAAATATTTTCTCAGCACAAATTCTTGCAAACAACCATGAATAAATATCATCAAACTTAAAAACAAAAATAAAATCATAAAAAATAAATATTTAAAATATAAATCAACATATTAACATGAAAATATTAAGAAAAACAACATAAACATAAAATAAACATAAACATATATATATATACATCAAAATTAATACTGTGTAAGCAGCAACAATATTTCATAAAAAAATCAAGCTTTAACTAAAAAAATTAAATATAACAACAAGTATATAAAAATTGTTCATTGTCAACATGTTAGCCTTTCAACATGAATGAAAATCAATGAGCTTAACATGATTTTGACTCACAAAAATGAAGAAAAAATTATGGAAATAAGCAAAAATTACAAGATTTCTGTATGAAATTACCTTGAAAGACTTGAAAACTTAAAAATTCATGAGAAATTTTAAGAAAAATAGCTAGGAAAATCATTAACAATTAGTGAAAACTTCTCCCATGATTTTT
>JAQSVH010193972.1:1299-17220 GCA_029448705.1 Adansonia digitata | reverse complement strand
ATTTGGATACATGATATTGATGCTATGCTTTTGCTAAGAAAGCTTTTTATTCCACTATTTTCCTTACAATCAAAGTTCATCTACAAAAGGAGAGAAACATGGATTCTCATAATTATATCCTTTCCTTTCATGATTGGGTATGAAAAATATACTTTCTTTATTGGGATACATAACATTAATGCTTTGGTTTATCTAGAAATCATTTTCTTTTCACATTTTCCTTAGAAGGATTTTTTTGATTATGTCCGTTTATTTTGTGATTGGGTATCAAAAACATATTTTCCTCATTAGGATACACAATATTGGTGGTTTGCTTTAACAAGAAAAGCTTTTCGCTCTACCATTCTCCCTAGAATCATAGTTCATCCACTAAAAAGGACAAACATAAATTCTCATAATTATATCCATTATTTTCATGTTGGGGCATCATAAACACATTTTCCTCATTGGGATATACAATATTGATGCTTTGGTTTTGCAAGAAAAGCTTTTCCTACCACCATTTTTATCGAATCAAAGTTCATCCTCCAAAAAAGATAAACATGGATTTTCGTAATTATTGTGATTGGGCATCATAAACATATTTTCATCGTTAGGATACATCATATTGATGTTTTCATTTAGCAAGAAAAACTTTTCTTTCTACCATTTTTGTTAGAATCATTGTTCATCCGCCAAACGAGACAAACATGTAATCTTATAATAATTTCCATTCTTTAAATAATTGGACATCATAAACACATTCTCTTCATCGAGATACATGATATTGATGCTTTTGTTTAACAAGAAAAACTTTTGATTTCACCATTTTCTTTACAACTATACTTCGCTAGCCAAAAGAGGCAAACATGGATTCTCGTCATCGTATATATTCTTTTCATAATTAGGCATCATAAAAAAATTCTCCACATTATGATACATGAGATTAGTTCTTTTGTTTAGCATGAAAAGCTTTTCATTCCACCATTTACTTAGAATTATAAATAATTTACCAAAAGATATGAACATGGATTCTTATAATAATTTCCATTTTTTAAGTAATTAGACTTCAAGAACATATTTTCCTCTTTGGGATGCATGATATTGACATTTTGGTTTCACCAGAAAAGCTGTTCTCTCCACCATATTCCTCATAATCAAAGTTAATCTGCCAAAAGATATGAACATGGATTCTCTAAATTATGTCCATTCATTTTATGATTGGGCATCATAAACACATTCTCCTTATTTGGATACACAGTATTGATGCTTTGGTTTTGCTAGAAAAGCTTTTCTTTCACCATTTTCTTTATAATCAAAGTTTATCTACTAAAAGATATGAAAATGGATTCTTGTAACTATATCCTATCCTTTCATGTAAGGCATCCTAATCACATTCTCCTTATTGGGATACACAATATTGACCCATTATTTTTCTTTCTGCCATTTCCCTTAGATTCAAAGTTAGTCCACCAAAAAGGATGAACATGGATTTTCTTAATTGTATCCATCCTTTTTGTGATTGAATGTCATAAACTTATTCTCCTAGCATATGTGATACTTATACTTTAGTGTAACAGGAAAAGCTTTTCCTTTCACCTTTTTCCATAGAATCAAAGTTTTTCTACCAAATGGGATGAACATGGACTTTTGTAATTATATCCATTTTTCATGACCAGGCATTGTTAACACATTCTTCCCACTAGAATACACGATATTGGCAGTTTGGTTTAGCAAGAAAAGCTTTTCCTTACACTATATTCCTTAGTGTCATAGTTCATATGCTGATAGAGTTAAACATGGATTCTCATAATTATATTTTTCCTTTTTATGATTAGGCATAAAAAATGCATTCTTCCCCTTGGGAAACACAATCTTGATGCTTTTGGTTACACCCAAAAAGCTTTTTTCTTCCACCATTTCATTTAGATCAAAGTTCATCCACAAAAAGAGATAAAACATGGATTTCTTAATTATATCCATTTTTTTGAGATTGGGTACCACAAACACGTTCCCCTATTAGCAAAACACAATATTGATGCTTTGATTTATGAAAAATATCTTTTTTTTCCACCATTTGCCTTAGAATCATAGTTCATCTGCCAAAAGAGATGAACATGGATTCTTGTAATTATGTCCATTCTTTCCAAGGTTGGGCATCATATAAACATTCTTCTCATTAGGATACATGATAATTATGCTTTGGTTTTGCAAAAAAAGCTTTTCTTTCCACCATTTTCCACACAATCATAGTTTGTCCACCAAAAAAGATGAATAGGATTCTTATAATTATATTCATTCTTTTCATGATTGGGCATCATATTTACATTCTTCTTATTGGGATAAATGATTTTGATGCTTTGATTTCATAGGAAAAGCTTTTCGTTTCACTATTTTCCTTAGAATCATAGCTCATTTGCTAAAATAGATGAACATGGATTCTCGTAATTATTTCCATTGTTCTTATGATTGAGCATGATAAATACATTCTCATCATTGGGATACATGATTTTGGTGCTTTGATTTCGAAAGAAACATTTTTGTTTCCACCATTTTCCTTAGAATCATAGTTCGTATGCCAAAAGAAACAAACATGGATTCTCATAATAATTTTGATTCTTGAAATAATCAGATATCATAAACATATTCTCCTTATTAGGATAACTGATATTGATACTCTAAAAAAGCTTTTCCTTCATTTTCCTTACAAACAAAGTTCATCTGCCAAAAGAGACAAACATGGATTTTCAAAATTATATCCAATTTTTTGTGCTTGGGCATCATAAATACATTTTTTTTTCATTAACATACATGATATTGATGCTTTGGTTCAACAAGGAAAGCCTTTATTTCCTTTATTTTCCTAAGAATCATTATTTATCCACCAAAAAAGATGAACGTGGATTCTTATAACTGTATCCATTCTTTTCTTGATTGGAAATCACAAACACATTCTGCTCATTGGGATACATGATATTGACGCTTTGGTTTCACAAGAAAAGCTTTTATTTCCACCATTTTTTGTAGAATCAAAGTTTATCCTCCAAAAAAAGATGAACATGGATTTTATAAATCATATCCATTCTTTTTTTTTTTTTATGATTAGGAATCATAAACACATTTTTCGCTTTTGGATACATGATATTGATGCTTTTTAGCAGGAAAAGCTTTTCTTTTCACCATTTTTCTTAGAATCATAATTCATCTGCTAAAAGAGACAAATATAGATTCTTGTAATTATATCCATTTTTTTCATGATTGGGCATCATTAACATATTCTCCTCATTATTATACATGATATTTATGCTTAAATTTAGTATGAAAGGCTTTTTCTTCCACCATTCACTTAGAATCATAGTTCATCTACCAAAAAAGATGAACATGGATTCTCATAATAATTTTCATTTTGTAAATAATTAGACATTATAAACATTTTCTCCTCTTTAGAAGCAATGATACTAGCGTTTTGGTTTCACCAAAAAGGCTTTTCCTTTCGTTTTTTTTCCTTATATCAAAGTTAGTTGATGAACATGGCTTTTCTAAGTTATATCCGTTCCTTTCATGATTAAGCATCATAAACACATTCTCCTCATTGGGATACACAATATTAATGCCTTGGTTTTACAGGAAAAGCTTTTATTTTCACTATTTTTCGAAAAATCAAGGTTTATTTGCCAAAAGAAAAGATAATGGATTTCTTTAACCATATCCTTTTTACTTATGATTGGGGATCATAAACACATTCTCTTTATATTAGGATACATGACATTGATTATTTCATTTAGCAAGAAAGGCTTTTCTTTCCACCATTTTCCTTTGAATCATAGTTGGTCTTCTAAGAAAGGCAAACATGGATTCTCATAATAATTTTCATTCTTTAAATAATTGGACATCATAAACATATTCTTCTCATTGGGATACACCATATTAACACTTTAGTTTAATAAGACAAGCTTTTTTTTCCATCATTCTTCTCAGAATCATAGTTCATTTGCCAAAAGATATGAACATGGGTTCTTGTAATTATAGCCATTCAGGTACATGACATTAATGCTTTGGTTTTGCAAGAACGGCTTTTCTTTCCACTATTTTTTTATAGAAGAAACGAACATGGATTGTCATAATTAGATCCCCCTTTTTCATGATTAGGCACCATAAACACATTATCCTTATTAGGATACATCTTGTTGTTAAATTCATTTCCCAGGAAAAGCTTTTCTTTATACTATTTTTTTTAGAATTATATTTCATTCACCAAAAGAAATGAACATTGATTCTTTTAATAATTGACATCTTTAAATAATTGGACTTCATAAAAAACACATTATCTTTATTCTGATACATGATTTTGATTCTTTGGTTTAACAATAAAAGCAAAAACTTGCTACCGTTTTCTTAGCAATCATTGTTTGTCTGCCAAAAGAGACGAACTAAGATTCTCATACTTAAATCCATTCTTTTCGTGATTCAATAGCTTAAACACATTCTCCTCATTAGGATATACAATATTGATGTTTAAGTTTAGCATGAAAAGATTTTCATTCCACTATTTACTTAGAATCATAGCTCGTCTGCAAAAAAAGATTGACATGGATTTTCATAATAATTTCCATTCATTAAATAATTGGACATCATAAAAATAGTCTCTTTTTTTGGACAATGATATTGATGTTCTAGTTTCGCTAGAAAAACTTTTCTTCCATTATTTTCATTATAATCAAAGTTAGTATGCCAAAAGGGGACAAACATGGATTTTCTTAATTTTTTCCATTCCTTCTATGATTGTGAGTCATAAGCACATTCTCCTCATTAGGATACATAATATTGATGTTGGTTTTGCAGAAAAACTTTTCTTTCCACAATTTTCCTTAGAATCAAAGTTCATTTACCAAAGAGATGAACATGGATTTCATAATTATATCCATTCCATTTGCAATTGGACATCATAAGCACATTCTTTCATTTGGATACATGATATTGATGTTTAGTTTAACAAGAAAAGCTTTATTTCTGCCATTTTCTTGATAATCATAGTTTGCTTACCAAAAGGGATGAACATGGATTCTAATAATTATATCCATTCTTTTCATGACTCGGCATCATATACACATTCTCTACATTAGGATACATGATATTGATGCTTTGGTTTATCATGAAAAGCTTTTCTTTCAACCATTTACTGAGAATTATTATTCATTTGCCAAAAGAGACAAGCATGGATTCTTAAAATAATCTTCATTCTTTAAATAAATGAACATCATAAAGACATTCTCCTTATTGGGACACATGATATTGATGCTTTGATTTTGCAAGAAAAGCTTTTCTTTCTATTATTTTTTGGAGAAAAAAATGTTTATCCACCAATAAAGATGAACAAGGATTTTCCTAATTATATCCATTCTATCACAAACACATTCTTTCCATTGGGATATACAATATTGACCCTCTTGTTTTCTTTCCATAATTTTCCTTGGAAACAAAGTTCATCCAACAAAAAAGATGGACAAGAATTTTCTTAATTATATCCATTTTTTTTGCGATTGAGCATCATAAACACATTCTCCTTGTTAGGATGCATGATACTTATACTTTGGTTTAGTAGGAAAAGCTTTTCCTTTCACTATTTCTCGTAGAATCAAAGTTTGTCTACCAAAAAAGTTGAACATGAATTTTGGTAATTACATCCATTTTTTGTGACTGGGCATTGTTAGCACATTCTTCTAATTAGGATACACAATATTGATGCTTTGGTTTAACAAGAAAAGCTTTTCTTTGCATAAGTTTCCATAATGTTATGGTTTAATGTCTAATAGAGAGAACATCGATTCCTGTAATTATATCCTTATTTCTCATGATTGGGCATCAAAAATGCATTCTTCCCCTTGGGATACACAATATTGACACTTTAGTTTCATTAAGAAGTTTTTTTTCCACGATTTTACTTAGAATCAAAGTTTATTCACCGAAAGAGACTAACATGGATTTTCTTAATTATATCCATTTTTTTGGGATTGGGCACCATAAACATATTCTCCTCATTAGCATACATGATATTGATGCTTTGAGTTAAGAAGAATAGCTTTTATTCCTACCATTTTCCTTAGAATAGTAGTTCACATACCAAAAGAGTCGAACATGGATTCTCGTAATTACATCCATTCTATTCATGGTTGGCATCATATAGACATTCTCCTCTTAGGATGCATGATATTGATACTTTGGTTTTACAAGAAAAGCTTTTCTTTCCATCATTTTCTATAGCATCAAAGTTCATCCACCATAAGACATAAACATGGATTTTCTACTCATATGCATTCCTTTTTGTGATTGGGCATCATAAAAATATTTTCCTTATTAGGATACACAATATTGATGCTTTGGTTTAAGAAAAGTTTTTGGTCCACCATTTTCTTAGAATCAAAGTTTATTCACCAAAATAGATGAACGTGGATTTTCATAATTATATCGATTTTTGTTTTTGATTAGGCATCATAAACACATTTTTTTTCATTTGGATACATGACATTGATGTTTTGATTTAACAAGAAAAGCCTTTTTTTCCTCTATTTTCCTTAGAATCATAGTTCATCCACTAAAAGAGATAAGCATGGATTCTCGTAATTATATCCATTCTTCTCATGATTGGGAATCATATACACATTCTTCTCATTGGGATATATGATATTGATGCTTTGGTTTCACAAGAAAAGCTTTTCCTTCCACTATTTTTCTTAGAATCATAGTTCGTTCACCAAAAGATATGAACATGGATTCTCATAATTAGATTCATTCTTCTCATGATTGGGCATCATAAACATATTCTCCTTATTGGGATATATGATATTAATGCTTTGGTTATGAAAGAAAAGCTTTTCTTTCCACTATTTTCATTAGAATCGTAGTTCATCCGCCAAAAGAAATGAACATGGATTCTCGTAATAATTTCATTCTTTAAATAATTGGACATCATAAACATATACTTCAAAAAAGCTTTTCCTTCCTTCATTTTCTTTATAACCAAAGTTCATTTATGAAAGGAGACGATCATGGATTTTAATAGTTATATCCTTTCCCTTCATGATTGTGTATCATAAAAACATTTTCCTTATTAGGATACACGATATTGATGCTTTTGTTTTGCAAGAGAGGCTTTCTTTCCCCTATTTTCCTTAGAATCATAGTTCATCTACCAAAAGAGATGAACATGGATTTTCGTACTTATATTAATTCTTTTTACGATTGGGCATCGTAAACACATTCTCTTTATTAGGAAACAGGATATTAATGCTTTAGTTTGACAAGAAAAGCTTTCTTTCCATGATTTTCCATAGAATCATAGTTCATCTACCAAAGAATCAAATAAGGATTCTCGTAATAATTTTGATTCTTTAAATGAATTGACATCATAAACATATTCTCCTCATTGGGATACATGATATTAATGCTTCAGAAAAGCTTTTCCTTTATTTTCCTTATAACCAAAGTTCTTCTGCTAAAAAAGACACTCATGGAATCTCATTATTATATCTTTTCCTTTCATTGTTGGGCATCATAAAAGATTCTCCTCATTAAGATACACAATTTGATGATTTAGTTTTGCAAGAAAAGCTTTTCTTTTGCCTATTTTTTTGTGATTTGGCATTGTAAACATATTATTCTCATTGGGAAAAAGAAAATCTATGCTTTTGTTTAACAAGAAAAGCTTTTCTTTCCATCACTTTCCTTAGAATAATAGTTCATCTGCTAAAAGTGATAAAACATGGATTGTCATAATTATATCCATTCTTTTCATGATTTGGCATCATGAACACATTCTTCTCATTGGGATACATGATATTGATGCTTTGATTTTACAGGAAAAGCTTTTCTTTCTACCATATTTTGTAGAATCAAAGTTTATCTGTGAAAAATGATGAACATAGATTTGCATAATCATTTCCCTTATTTTCATGATTGGGCATCATAAACTTATTCTTTTCATTAGGATACATGATATTTAGCAAGAAATCTTTTCTTTCCACCAATTTCCTTAGAATCATAGTTCATTTGCTAAAAGAGATGAACACGTATTCTTATAATAATTTCCATTCTTTAAATAATTGGACATCATAGAGACATTGTACTAATCCTTCGGTTTAACAAGAAAAGTTTTTCTTTCGAGCAGTCTCCTTTGAGTCATAGTTCATTTACCAAAAGATACAAATATGAATTTTCGTAATTATATACATTCCTTTTGTGATTTGGCATTATTAGCACATTCTTTTTATTAGGAAGCAAGATATTTATGCTTTGGTTTAACAAGAAAAGCTTTTCTTTCCACCACTTTCCTTTGAATCATTTTTCATTTGCCAAAAGAGATAAACTTGGATTCTCATAATTATATCGATTATTTTCATGATTGGGCATTATAAACATATTCTCCTCACTGGGATACATGATATTAATGATTTGGTTTTGCAAGAGATACTTTTTTTCTACCATTTTTCATATAATCAAAGTTCATCTGCCAAAAGAGAAGAGAAGAACATAGATTTTTGTAATTATCTCCTTTCTTTCGATGATTTGGTATCATAAACACATTTTCCTCAATAAGATACATGATATTGATGTTTTCATTTAGCAAGAAAAGCTTTTCTTTCCACCATTTTCCTTAGAATCATAATTCATCCCCCTAAAAGAAATGAACATGGATTCTCATAATAATTTTCATCCTTTAAATAATTGGGCATCATAAAAACGTTCTACTTATTAGGATACATGGTATTGGTCCTTTAGTTTAACAAGAAAAGCCCTTCTTTCCCCCATTCTCCATTGAATTATATTTCATATTCTAAAAGAGATGAACATAGATTTTCCTAATTATATCGATTATTTTATTGATTAGGCATAAACACTTTTTCCTCTCTAAGATACATGATATTGATGCCTTGGTTTAGCAAGAAAAGCTTTTCTTTCACCTATTTTCCCAATAATCAAAGTTAGTGTGTCAAAAGAACATGGATTCTCTTAATTCTATCTATTCGATTCATGATTGGGCATTATACCTATATCCTCCTCATTGGGATACATAATGTTAATGCCTTGGTTTTGCTAGAAAAGCTTTTATTTTCACCATTTTCCTTTAGATCAAAGGTTGTTCTCCAAAATAGAAAAACATGGTTTTTCATAACTATAACCATTCTATTTGTGATTGGGCACCAGAAATACATTCTTCTCATTACGATGCATGATATCAATGCTTTATTTTAAGAAGAAAAGCTTTTCTTTCCATAATTTTTCATAGAATCATACCTCATCTGCCAAAAAAGATCACATGGATTCTCAAAATTATATCCAATCTTTTCATTTTTAGGCAGCATATAAACATACTCCTCATTAGGATACATGATTTTGATGCTTTGATTTTGCAAGAAAAGCTTCTCTTTCCACCATTTTTCATAGAACTTAAATTCATCCACCAAAAGAAATGAACAAGGATTTTAATAATCATATCCATTCTTTTTGTCATTAGGCTTGAAAAACACTTTCCCCTTATGAAGATTCATGATATTGATGCTAAGGCTTAATAAGAAAAGCTTTTCTTTCACCATCTTCCTTAGAATCATATTTTGCCAAAAGATACGAATGGATTCTCATGATAATTTCCATTCTTTAAATAATCGATCATCATAAGCGCGTTTCCCTTATTCAGATGCACGATATTGATGCTTTGGTTTAACAAGAAAAGCTTTTCATTCCATCATTCCCCTTTGAATCATAGTTCATCTACCAAAAGAGATAAACATGGGTTTTGTAATTGTATCCATTCTTTTTGAGATTAGGCATCATTAACACTACCTCCTTTTTAGGATACATGATATTGACTCTTTGGTTTAGCGTGAAAAGCTTGTCTTTCTACAATTTTCCTTACAACCAAAGTTAGCATGCCAAAAGAGACGAACATGGATTCTTTTAAATATATCCATTCTTTCCTAGATTAGGCATCATAATCATGTTATCCTTATTAGGATACATCAAAGTGATGCTTTAGTTTTACCAGAGAAGCTTTCCTTTCTAGCATTTTCCTTAGAATTAACGTTTGTTCACAAAAAAAGATGAACACAGATTTTCGTAATTATATCCATTCCTTTTGTGATTAGGCATCATAAACACATTCTTTGAATTATGATACATGATATTGATGCAATGTTTTATGATGAAAAACTTTTTTCCACCATTTTTTTATAATATGCTTTGTTTTTGATGAAAAGCTTTTCTATCCTTATTAGGATACATGATTAATCTTTTGGTTTAACAAGAAAAGCTTTTCTTTCCACCATTTTCCTTACAATCATAATACATTCGCCAAAAAAAAGGAACATGGATTCTTAAAATTATATCCATTCTTTTAAGGATTGGACATTATAAACACATTCTCCTTATTGGCTTACAAGATAATGATACCTTAGTTTTGCAAGAAAAGCTTTTCTTTCCACCAATTTCCATAGAATTAAAGGTTAGTCCACCAAAAGAAATGGACATATATTTTCATTTTTATGTCTATTTTTTCTATGATTGGGCATCATAAACATATTTTCCTCATTAAGATATGTGATATTGATCCTTTGGTTTAGCAGGAAAGGATTTTCTTTCCACCATTTCCTTATAGTCATTGTTCATCCACCAAAAGAGACAAACATGGATTCTGATAATAATTTTTATTCTTTATTGGACATCATAAACATACTCTCCTATTTTAGTGCATGATATTGATGCTCTAGTTTCACCAAAAAAGCCTTTTTTCATGATTTCCTTATATTTAAAGTTTGACTATTGAAAGAGATGAACATGGGTTCTCATAAAAACATACTTTGCTCTCATGATTGGGCATCATGAGCACATTCTCCTCTTTAAGATACATAATATTTATGCTTTGGTTATGCCAGAAAAGCTTTCCTTTCCACCATTTTCCTTACAATCAAAGTTAATCTGCCAAAAGAGATAAACATGGATTTTTCTAATTATATCCATTCTTTTTCTGATTGGGCATCAATAAACACATTGCCCTCATTGGGATTCACGATATGGATGCTTTATTTCAATAAGAAAAGTTTTTTTCCACCATTTTCCTTAAACTCCTAGTTCGTCTACCAAAAAAGATGAACATGGATTCTCATAATTATATCATCCTTTTTGTGATTACGCATCATAAACACATTCTTCTCAATAGGATACACGATATTGATACTTTGGCTTAGCCTGAAATTCTTTTCTTTCCACCATTTACCTAAAATCATAGTTCATTTAGGAAAATAGATGAACATGGATTCTAATAATAATTCTCATTCTTTAAATAATTGGACATCATAAACACAATCCCCTTATTGGGATACATGATACTGATGCTTTGGTTAAACAAGAAAAGTTTTTCTTTCCACTATTCCCCTTTGAATCATAGTTTTCCACAAAAAGAAACGAACATGGGTTTTTGTAATTATATCAATTTTTTTTAATTAGGCATCATAAACACTTCCTCTTCTTTAGGATACATGATATTGATGCTTTGTTTAGCATGAAAAGATTTTCTTTCTATAATTTTCCTTAGAATCAAAGTTAGCATGCCAAAAGAGATAACACCGATTCTTCTAATTATATCAATTCCTTTCATGATTGGGCATCATAATCATATTCTTCTTGTTCGTATATATAATATTGATGCTTTGCTTTCACCAAAAAAGCTTTACTTTCCACTATTTTCCTTAGAATCAAAGTTTATTCACTAAAAAAGATGAACATGGATTTTTGTAATGATATCCATTCCTGTTGTAATTGGGCATTATAGACACATTCTTCGCATTAGGATACATGATATTGATGCTTTTGTTTTAAGATGAAAAGCTTTTCTTTCCACCATTTTTTAGAATCATACTTGTATGCTAAAAGAAACAATCATGAATTCTCATAAGTTTATCCATTCTTTTCATGATTGGGGGTTATATATACACTTTCTTTATTGCGATACATGATATTGATGCTTAGATTTCACAAGAAAAGCTTTCGTTCCACTTGTAAAGTCAAAGTTCATCTACCAAATGGTATGAACATGGATTTTCTTATTCATATCCATTTGTTTTCATGTTAGGCTTCATAAATAGTTTATCCCCATTAGGAAACATAACATCGATGCTTAGGTTTAACAAGAAAAGTTTTTCTTTTAATCATTTTCCTTAGAATCATCGTTTATTCGCCAAAAAAGACAAACAGGGTTTTTTAGAATTATATCCATTTTTTCATGATTAAGCACATAAACACATTTTCCTCATTATGATACATGATATTGATGCTTTTGTTAGCAAGAAAAGCTTTTCTTTCCACCATTTTCATTAGAATCATAGTTCGTTCAACAAAAGACATAAATGGATTGCCATAATTATATCCATTATTTTTAAGATTGGGGATCATAAACACCTTTTGTTCATTATGATACATGACATTGATGCTTTAGTTTAGCAACAAAAGCTTTTCTTTCCACCATTTTTCATAGAATCAAAGTTTCATCCACCAAAAGAGATAAACTTGGATTTTCATAATTACATCTATTCTTTTCGTGATTGGCATCATAAACACATTCTCTTCATTAGGAAACATTATATTAATGCTTTAGTTTAACAAGAAAAGCTTTTCTTTCTATCATTTTTCTTAGAATCATAGTTCATATGCTAAAAGAGACGAAAATGGATTCACATAATTATATCCATTATTTTTGTGATTATGCATCTTCAAGACATTCTTCTCATTGGGATACACAATATTTAATCTTAGGTTTAACAAGAAAAGCTTTTCTTTTCACTATTTTCTTGTAATCATAGTTCATTTGCGAAAAGAGACAAACATGAATTTTCATAATTATATCCGTTCTTTTCATGATTAGGCATCATAAACACATTCTCATCATTGGGATACATGATATCGATGCTTTGGTTAAGCAAGAAAAGCTTTTTTTCCACTAATTTTCATAGAACCAAAGTTCATCCACCAAAAGAGATAAACATGGATTTTTATAATTATATCTATTCTTTTTATGTTATGCATCAATGCACATTCTCCGTACTAGGATACACGATATTGATGCTTTGGTTTAGCAATAAAAGCTTTTCTTTCTGCCATTTTTTGTACAATCAAAGTTCATCCACCAAAAGAAATAAACTTGGATTTTCATATTTGCATCATTCATTTCATGATTGGGCATTGTGAACACATTCTCATTAGAAAACATGATATTAATGCTTTAGTTTAACAAGAAAAGCTTTTCTTTCCACTATTTCCTTAGAATCATAGTTCATTTTCCAAAAAAGATGAACATGGATTCTCATAATTGTATCCATTATTTTTATGGTTATGCATCATAAACACATTTTCCTCATTTTGATTGATGCTTTTGTTTAAGAAAAAAAGCTTTTCTTCTAACCATTTCCTTAGAATCAAAGTTCATTTGCCAAAAAAAACGAGCATCGATTCTTATAATTATATCCATTTTTTATGATTGAGCATCATAAATGCATTGTCCTCACTAGAATACACAATATCGATGCTTCAGTTTAGCAAGGAAAGCTTTTCTTTCCACTAATTTTCATAGAATCAAAGTTCATCCATCGAAAGAGATGAACATCGATTTTCATAATTATATCCATTTTTTTATGTTAGGCATCATATACACATTCCTTCATTAGGCTATACAAATATTGATGCTTTTCTTTAGCAAAAAAAACTTTTCTTTCTGCCATTTTTCCTAGAATCATAGTTCATCTACCAAAAGAGGCAAACAAGGATTCTCATAGTTATATCCATTTCTCCATGATTAGGAATCATAAACACATTCTACGTATTAAGATACAAGATATTGATGTTTGGTTTAGCAGGAAAAGCTTTTCCTCTCACCATTTTTTATCGAGTCATAGTTTGTCAGCCAACAAAGACAAACATGGATTTTTTTAATAATATCCACTATTTATGTGATTAGGCATCATAAACGCATTCTCCTCATTAGGAAATAAGGTCTTGATGCTCTGGTTTAGCATGAAAAGCTTGTCCTTCTATCATTTTCCTTAGAATAATAGTTTGTCTGCCAAAATAGATAAATATGGATTCTTGTAATAATTTTCTTTCTATAAATAATTAGACATCATAAACATATTGATGCTCTGGTTTTGCCATAAAAGCTTTTCTTCCCACCATTTTTTGTATAATCAAAATTCATATGCCAAAAGAGACAAACATGGATTCTCGTAGTTATATCCTTTCTTTTCATGGTTGGCCATCAAAAACTCATTCTTCTCATTTGGATACACAATAATGATACTTTAGTTTCACCAAAAAAGCTTTTCTTTCTGTAATTTTCTTTAGAATCAAAGTTCATCCATTAATAGAGACAAACATGGATTTCCATAATTAGATCTTTTTCTTTTATGATTAGGCAGGATAAACTCATTATCCTCATTAGGATACATGATATTATTGCTTTGATTTAATAAGAAAAGCTTTTCTTTCTTCCATTTTCCCTAAAGTCATAGCTCATAAGCCAAAAGAGACGTGCATGGATAATGCGAATCTTAAGTTGAAAACACAGCCTAAAACCCGATTGGATGGAATTACCCCCTAGAATCATCTCAAAAATCAAGCAAAGAGAACTTGACCCCAATTAAGCCTGCTGATTAGAACTAAAGTCATGAGAATCTTCATCACTATAAGTTATCTTGATAAGATTAATTTGAGTTATTGTTTTAAAAACAAAGAAAAAGCTCTCACAAAGTAAAACAACTCTTAAGATATTTTTTTCTGTTCCAATCTATTGAATTACATGAATGAAATAGCCTTATGTAGGCCTAAAATCTGTAAAGTCCTAACTATACAAGGATAAACCTAATTAACAAGGAAAAGTTTATTCCCTATCTTAATCTGATTAGGACTTATCTGAACAACTTAAAATCCTAAACATAATCTTAATCAATAAGGATAAGTCTATTCCTTACCATAATTTGATTACGAATTATCGAAACAAACTAAAATTAAAAGGTCAAATTCTTAGTAAAAAAATCAAAAATAAAAAATTCTAAACTATAGGCCCATGAATACATGCAAATTGGGCTCCATCCATCTTGGACTTGTGAATAAGTCTCCAAGCTTTATTCTTCACCCTTTTCAACCTTAACATGATGTAGAAAAGTGATCAATCTTGGCAATGCATCTAATTCATCTTGAGCTACCTTCTTTGCTTTCATTTCCATAATTAATGCTTGCAAAGCTTGCTTCATGCATTTAGTCTTTCCTCTAGTCATTAGACCTTCAGTTCCTTTAAAGGATAAAAAAAATGGATAGAAATAGTTGTTTTTGGAAGTTGATCTTCATCATTCCTTCCCTTTTTGAAAGGCTTTATCTTTGAATCACCTACATCAGATAAAGATAAGTCAGTAACATTAAAGGTAGCACTCAATTACCATAACTATTTAGCAAATCTAGCTTGTAGGAATTGTCATTAATCCTTTCTAACACTTGAAAAGGTCCATCTATTCTAGGTTGCAACTTAGATTTCCTTTGAGTAGGAAACCTCTCCTTACACAAATGATGCCAAACCTAATTTCTAGGTTTAAAAATGACCCTAATACATCCTTTACTGGCTTGCTGTGCATATTGCTCATTCTTCTTGTCTACGTTAGATTAAACAATGGCATGCAAATCCTAATTGGCATGTTCATTAGTAGGCAAAGGCAAGATATCCAAAGGAGTTAAAGGATTAAAGTCATACACAACTTCAAAAGGAGAACAAGAAGTAGTAGAATGAATAGTCCTATTGTATGCAAACTCAATATAAGGCAAACACCTCTTCTGTTGTTTTAAATTCTTTTGAATGATAGCACGTAACAAAGTAGTAAGTGTCCTATTAACTACTTTAGTTTGTCCATTCGT
>JAQSVH010193961.1:5638-17222 GCA_029448705.1 Adansonia digitata | reverse complement strand
AAAATACTAATCTTGAAAATATTTAAACACAAGCTAAGTAAGCTTAAGTTTTAGTTATATCAAAACTAAGATTAATTCAAAGCTAATATAGCTAACACTTTGTAATGCATCTTTGAATTTGCTATGAGTTAAATACTTTGATATCCTTGATTTCAACTTGACTCAACTGATAGATCAAAATGTCTATGCTTGACTATATGCATGTTCATTGATTAAACAAAACCATCTTTGAACACAATAGTTATATGCCTCCTGCTACTTACATGTTCAAGTTGCATACAAAGACACTATGCACTAATACTTGATATATTCTCTTGTGAAAATAATCAGCATGATGGTTCAATAAATTGCTCAAATTGATCTTATTATCAGTTCATTGTATGAGCAAATGATTTTTCAAACTATGGAAGTTCTCTTTGCCTTAGTTGAAAAACAAATTTTTTAACTTACCATATGGTTGATAGATTATAAATAGTATGTATATAAACTAAAATTTCAAAAATAGGTATATGCATATAGATAACAATTGGGATTTATTTTAATAAACAATCGACATGTCCTCATTGCTCATACTCTTGATTATGCTTAAATGACTATAAACGAGTACAAGAAATTTGAACTATTTTATGATCTTCAATGCCTATATTTTTTACTAAACAATTGATATTCATTTACTTCATTGCTTTATGATTTGTATAGCTTGTATGAATTCTTGCTTGACTTAGCAATCTTTACCTTTGAAGTAATCTATCTTTTTTATATAAAAAAATGGGAAGAATGTTTATTGAATAATTTGCTTGTTTTAATTGAATGTCTTTATAAAAACAAATAGAAGGGAAAATTATTTCACATATGGTTCATATTGATTACATCTCATGCATATGAAACAATTTATGTTGGTTTATAGTATGGCTAAATATGACCTTGTTTGCCATTGCCAAGTTTTACAAAAGCATTTTACAAAATTTACATGTCTTAGAATAATACTTTTAAAGTTTTTATTGAAAGTTTTTAAATGTTTAAATGGGAGTTTTTACAAGCAAATTCACCTTAAGTTTTATCATATTAAAAAAGGCAATTTATTAGCCATATTAGCTTTAAATAAGTCTTAGTTTTGGTATAACAAAAACTTTTTGCTTAATTAGCTTGTAATTAAACATTTTTTAGATAAGTTTTTACAAATTTTAAAGTCACTAAAAAACTTTAGAATTGACTTTTATATGAATGTATCGATATCTTAGCTATATGTTTTGATTTAATGCTTGGTAGTAGCTAAATTGAGTTGAAACCCTTATTTATATTGGTACATTTACAACGAGCAAGATATGATATGCTATTGAGTTGTGTCGATACACATCCTTCCAATGATCATATTTTGTATGTTGAAATGCAATGCATCGATACCCATGGTAATTGTATCGATATATCATCGCGAGAATAAAGGAGAATCCCATTTTATTGCATTCCCAACAAGTCCTAACGGCCATAAATCACTTTTATGCTATAAACAAGTTTATCTATCCCTCAATTATTTACTTGTTTATTACACTATCTTGCAATTTCAAAGCATTTACTATTAAGATTTCTTAACTCATGTATTTAAAGTTTTATTTCAAAAAGGTTTTTTAAGAAATCACTTTACCTTCCCTCTTGATTTCTATCATCACATTCAAGGTAACAATCAGTATCAGAGCTTGGGTTTCATTCTTATCAGCTTAACATCCTTGAGCAAAAATTTGTAAAAAACTAAGGAAATATCTATTAGTGATATTTTTAGTATAAGGCTTGAAGGACATTTAATCATGAGGCCTTTTCTCTTCAATGGGGAAGATTATGCATATTGGAAGACGAGGATGAGGGTATTTGTCCAAACCAATTATTATCAAGTGTGATAAATAATCATGAATGGTCTGACCATCCTAATAAAAGTGGTAGGAGATAAAGAAGTCCCCAAAAAGGAATGCAAAAGGGATGAGAAAGACAACAAAATGGCTGAACTAAATGCCAAGGCAATGCACTCCTTTTTGTGCATTAGGGCAAAATGAGTACAATTGGGTGTCTTTATGTGATAACATAAAAGAGATATAGGATAAATTAGCTACGACACATGAAGGGACCAATCAAGTCAAAAAATCATAGATAAACATGCCCATCTCGATTATGAGATGTTTAATGTGAAACCTAAAAAAGCATTTAAAGAGATGTCTGATCAATTCACGAACATTGTCAACAACTTGAAAGGTCTTGGAAAAACATATCCCAACAAGGAAATGGTAAAGAAAATGCTTAATAGCCTCTTTAAGTTATAGGAAGTTACAGTAACTGTGAATAAAGAATCAAAGGACCTTAACCATTTTGCCTTTGATGAGCTCATCATCACTCGTCACCTAAGAAATAAAGATGAATCATGGAAAAAAGCAACCAAGAAAAGTTAAAGTTATGTTTGAAGGCTTTCATGAGTGAGGAAGAGGATGAAAATGATGAGAATGATGAAAATAAAGAAATGATCGTCCTTGCCAAAAATTTAAAAAGATTATTAAAATGAACAAAGGAAAATCATCTGAAAGAAGCAAAATTGAAAAGGTAAAGTGATACAATTGCAACAAGCAGGGCCAGTCAAGTATGATTACCTTTTGTTAAAAAAGAAAAAAATAGCATTTGTAGCCATTTGGATTAATAGCTATATTTTTATGATAAAAGTCTAAGAAAGAATACTCGGATGATGAAATGCACAACCTTACTTTGTGGCCTTGTATGAGATCTAGGTAAATCTCAAATTTAAATTCTTTATGAGCTCCAAGTAAATCTCGAATTTAAATTCTTATACGTTTGATAAATTACAAGATACATTTGATAAACTTGCAATGGATTTGAGAAAGTGAACTCAAAGCATAGAAAAATGATTTCAAAATTAAAAATTGAAAATGATTTATTATTGAAATTAAAAATTAAGTTTGAAAATAAAAACAAGGACTTTAAAAAATGATTTTTATAATTCCAAGTTAAGAATTGAAATTTTAGAAAAAAAAACTTAATATAAAAAAAAATTGAAAAATTTGGAGCATGAAAAGAAAATCTACATCCTTTCAAATGAATATGAATGACCAAGTGCACACATTGCAATTTTTACAATCATATCTTACATATTTTTCCTATAAAAAAAGACTCAATATAAAGTTAGATATGTATGGGTTGCCAAAGGAACATAGAACTTAGTAACTAACCTTTAAGGACCCAAATCAATTTGGGTGCCAAAATGTAAGTAAAAGCCTTTTGTAAGTATGTTAGAGTAATAAGATGCAAAGTAATATAAATGATGCTCTAGACATACAAAAAAGTATAATGAGTGTCTTCTAAACATTAAGTTTGTTTTTATCGTATGTTGTTACTTATTCATGTTAAATGATATATATTTGTTTATATATGTTTATATGATAGTTTATATATATATAATGCTTTATTGAAAAAATTGGTTTTGATGCAAAATGATTTTATGGAAAATACCTATTTTACACCTTGAATATGTATGAGCTTTATTGAATTTGCATTTGAAAGTTATGTGCTTAATTGTGATATGTTTCTATGATTTATGAAATGATGTTATGAAGCATCAAATTTAAGTATGACGTTATACATAAAAGTCTAATTTGATTAAAATTTATGTTTTAATTTATTAAAAAGCAGTAATGCATGACTAAATATTATGTATATCTTTAGGGAGAGCATTATGGCTTACTTATATGTTTTTATGCCATGAAAATGCTTTTAGCAAGTCCTTGAGTTTCTTTGATATGTTATGATTATTTGTTCATGTGTCATGGTCGAACAACTCAGTGTACATTGAATATACTTATAAATTTATGCATATATGGTTCAAATGAAAATTTTCAATTTTCAATGTTTATGATTACATATTGCTTGAACTCAATGTGTTAACTTGACTACATATACAAATTTATTCAAAAGTTTTGACCATTCCTATAAGTTTCATATGTTTAAAACTAAATGTTTGCATTAAAACATCATATGATGGGTTTTGAGAGTAAAGATGGTATGTTTTTCTAAGCATTTTTTGAAAAAATTTAAAGAAAGTATTGATACTTTAAGCGTTGTATCGATAAAAAACTCAAGTTGTATCAATACCATGAATGTTGTATCAGCACAAAGCTATATATCGATACAAACCGCTTTGTATTGATACCTACAATGCATCTTGGGCAATTCTAGTTGTTCTTGGTCTAAAAATGCATATTTGATATTTTTAATGGGTTTTTAGTTCATATGCTTCATTTTAATGATTTCTAAACCTTGGTAAAGATCATTTCATTACTAATCACATGCTTAAATATCTTATTTGATGAATTGATGAGAGTTTTACAAATTAAATGCATGATCTAAGTACTTATATTTGATTCATGATGCTTATATGTACAAAATGTTTTTTTTGTGCTTAATCTAAATATTTTTTTTGCAAAATTACAATTGGTACCATTTGTGCTATCAATTATCAATTGCCTTCTATATATTTTCTTCAATTAACAATTACTTTTAGTTATGTTCAATGAAAATCTCATTTACCAACTATTGGTATCATTTGTTTTCTTTCAAAATTATTGCTTATTACAGATATTCTTTTCAAAAGTTTTTACATATAAGCATATATTATTATTAATATCTTGGCACTACTAATGCTCATATCTTGTCAAGATTTCTTTCTAAGTTTATGCAAGGTTTCATGGAGATAAAGTTATTAAAAGATGAATGCTTGCAAAACATAAGAAGCAAACAAGCATGCAACTTCAACAAATCAAGCCTAGATCTTTAAAGGATTGCTCAACACTTGTATTCATAGACTCAAAGTAAAAAATAAGCATATGAATACAGCTTGGTAAGGTTAAAGTAATTGCTGAACTTATTTTGTGCAACTCTTATCTTTTAACATTAAGTTTAGGGACGTACATGAGCTTGTAATTAACAATTGGTATCTTTGTCTGCCATGTATACTTGAATTGTTTGCTTTGCATAAATTTTTAAATATGATATTGTGTTAAGAATTTTTATATTCTTTGTTATAACAATTAATTTCAACAATTAATCTCCTATGTCTTGAGTCTTGGTTTGAAATGCTTATACTTGATCTTTATGCATGTTCATTGATTAAGATAAACCATCCTTTACCATAATTGAAATATGCCTTCTTGTGATTAAAATGCTTAAGTTGCATATAAAACACTATGCACTAACATTAGGCAATAATTTTTTATGAAAATGATTAACATGATGATTTATGAAAAAATTTGCTTAGCTAATCTTATATCATTTCTTTAAACAAGCAAATGATTTTTTAACCTATGAAAGTTTTTCTATGCTTTACTTGACAAATATTTTTCAAACTTTCCGTATGGTTCAATTGATTGGCTATGAATAGTGTGCATATGCACTAAAATTTTAACATTAGGTATTAATTATGCATATAGACAGATATTGGAATTTATTTTAATAACAATTGATATGTCTTTTATAGTCATAAACTTAGTTATGCTTAAAAGTTTACTAATGATTACATGAAATTTGAACTATAAATGCACTTTAATGTCCATATTTTTTTCTCAACAATTGGTTTACATGTTCTAAATTGCCTAATGACTTTGTATACCTTGTATAAATTCCTGCTTGACTTAGCATCTCTAGCTTTGAATTAATCTACCTTTTTGATATAATAAAATGGAGGAGAATTTTAGGGCTTTATTTGCTTGTTTTAATCGAATATCTATGAGAAAACAAATAAAAGGAAGAATTTTTATTTCATATATGTTTAGAATGTTTATATCTTATGTATATGAAATAATTTATGTTGGTATCATAGCGTAATGTGAACTTACTTGCTATTGCCAAGTTTATACAAACTTTTTATAAAACTTTCATATATTCAAATAATGCTTTTATTAAGAGAGCTTTTATTGAAAATCTTTAAATATTTAAGGGGGAGTTTGTACAAGCAAATTCACCTTCAATTTTGTCATATAAAAAAGGGAAGATATTTTGCCTTATTAAATTTGAATTAATCTTGGTTTTGATATATGAAACCTTAAGTTTACCTAGCTTGTAATCAAATGCTTTTAAGATAATATTTTCGATTTAATTTTCTTTTTAAATTGTTTGACGCCTCATATTTTCCAAAGAATAATGTTTCAAATGTATATTGATCTTAGAATATGTTTGAGACTTGTTTAAACATGTTTTAAGGCAAGAAAAATCAATTTACAAACTTTTTTTAATGTAGGTATCAATCCAATGCATGTTGGTATCAATACCTTGCTTAAAACCCCTAAAAATATCAATATAAACCTCCAAGTATTAGTATAATAAGTGGAGTATCAATACTCACTATGCAAGTATCGATAAAAGTGCTTGGTTATTAGCTTAAGTTGCATGAAACCCTTCTCTGTATTGATACAAAGTATCCCAATATCGATAACATCTGCTAAGTCTCGATACAAAGTGTTTCTAGTATCGATAATATAAGCCAAGTATCGATACAAATGTTCTTTGTATTGATACCAGCCTTGAAAAATGGCTAGGTCTCAAGACCTTTCAACTTGTGTCGATACCATGCTTTTAAATAGGCAAAAACTTGCCTTTTATTGATACTACAAGGCTTGAATCTACACTAGAAGAGCATATTTGAATGGCAACTTGAATTTTTAAAGCTCCAATGAGTATATCACTTAGTTGAACACTACCAATGGCCATATTGAAGATCAAGGCTATAAATAAGCCTCTCAACACCTTTATTAGTAGAGAATCAAGCAAAGAAAGAGCATATTGTCATATCATTAATCTTTACAAGTTTCTAAGTATTTCCTTCATTGCATAAGATTAATTCTTCTTATCTTTCATTATATTCTTTATATTTTATCATTATAAAAATCCTTCATAGAGCTTAAACATGTAAACACCAAACCTTTTAAAGGTCATATTCATTTACACCTAAACCTTTATATAAAGGGAGTTACTATATTAGCCATTAACAGGTAGAGACGTTGTTATCTTGGAAAGATAGAGAGGTTCGTATATCAGCCTTGAAAGAAAAAGAAGTTGCTATCTTAGCCTTGAAAGATAAAGAGGTTTCTATTTAGCTTTTGAAAGTAGGAAAAGGGTTCTATCTCAGCTATATAAGATAGGGAAAAAGTTTCTATCTTATTCTTGAATGATAAGGAGTTTTAAAGGTTATATCTTATGAAAGGCAAACATTTCAAGGTAGTGAATTGGAGAACTCGGTAAATAAGGCCAAAGGAGAAGAGGTAGGCAAATGAAGCCAAACCTTTGTTCATTATGTTTGCTTCTATATCCCTTATTCATTTACTTATTTATTGCACTATCTTGCAACTTTAAAGTATTCACTATGAAGATTTATTAATTCATGTATTTAAAGTTTTACTTTAAAAATTTTTTTGAGAAATTAATTCACCTTTTTTTTATTTCCATCACCACTTTCAAGGTCTAACAATATCATCTACATAGACCTCTATCTCCTTGTGCATTAGGTCATGGAATAATGTCACCATCATTTTTTGGTATGTTGCCTCGATGTTCTTGAGCCCCAATGGCATAACCTTATAGAAAGACATCCACCATATGGTCATGAAAGTGGTTTTTTTCATGTCCTCAAGTGCCATTTTGATCTAATTATAGCCTAAAAGTCCATCCATGAAGGAATACAGGAATTTTTTTGTGGTATTGTCTACTAAAGTGTCAATATGAGGTAAAAAAAAGTTGTTTTTTGGACTAGCCCGATTAAGAGCCAAATAATCCACACATATTCGTACTTTGCCATCTTTTTTAAGGAATAAGACTATACTAGCTACCTATTTAGGATGCCTAGCTACCATGAGGAATCCAACCCCAAATTCCTTCTTCACTTATTCTTTTGATTTTTAAAATCATTTATAGGTTTATCCCTTTAAGGTTTTATTTTATGGGTTTACACTTGAGTTTAAGAGGAAGTTTATGAACTACTATGTTAGCATCCAATTTAGGTATGTCTTAGTAGGACCAGGCGAATACATCTTGATACTCTTGGAGAAAGTTTATTAATTTGGTTCAAGTTAAAGGATTTATAAAATCTTGATTCTTTCTAGTCTTCTCCATTCCCAAATTTATGATCTCATCTTGTTTATCTTAAGGAATGATCTATTTCCCTTTTTGTTCAATTAACCTTAATAAATCAGTGGTATAGGATTTTGTTCAAAATCCATCTCAGAATTGACCTCATTAACATATATTGGTAGCTAAAAATTGATTTCGATAGTCCTAACCAGATTATTCATCTCATTTTCATCTGGGTACATAAAAATGTGGAAAAAAAACAATATAGGCAAAAATACACGTATAGAAAGGTTTAAGAATATAAAGATAAGACACAAAAGGGGAAATACATCATGCTTAGTCATTTTTATTAATAATACTTAATAAAACTTGCCTTTACAAAAGATCCTACAATGCTTAATGGGCAGAAGCATATATGTTTAGTTTATATTAGTATTTTGAAATAGACTTAAACAAAATAGGAACCTCAGTTTTAGTCCAAGTTCTTAGAGCAAATCCTAAAGGGCATAGACTGATCTCACTATTTCTATTGACATTCATGGCTCATTAAGGGCACTGACAAAGAAGTCTCCAAGTGCCTTATTTAATATAACTGTAACATTTTCAAAACCTACATTACCTCCCTGATCTAGATTCATTTGTCCTCCTAGATGAAAACTTTCTCGTAGCGATGGAAACACCATCATTAGATATTCTAAATCTTGACCCCTTCTATGGGCCATTCTTTTTTCCCTTACTTTCTGAGCTTTCTTCTTTTACTATTGAGTATTGGTTTAAACCCCAGGCCTCTCTTGTTTATCTTGTTGATGACATTGAATGCTCAATAATACCTTAAAGGTGCTTCCCTAATGCTTTTCCAACCCGGGCTCCCTTACCAACAATCAGCTTTAGACCCATAAGATTATTCCTTGATAAATAAAGCTCAAACATCAGTAGTTTTTCTTTGACATAGGTGGCATTGACAAATTTAAATGACTAGAATAAGGATTCTATACATTCTTATCAAGCTCAATATAAAGGGCATTAGTGAAAGTGATGGCAATCATGTTTTCTTCTTCTCCAATGCTAACAACCTTATTCTTTATGACAAACTTCAATTTCTAGTGCAATGATGATGGTACTACCACCATTGAATGAATCCATGGTCTTCCTAACAAATAGTTTTATGATAGAGTGATATCCAACATGTGAAAATCTATCTAATAAGTGCATGACCCTACTTGAAGCAAGACAATGCTATCCCTAAAAACCATTCTGCATGTCCCATTGAACACTTGCACAACTAGGTGATTATGCTTGACATGAACTATGTTAACGAGCAGTTTATTAAAGCACATCAAGGGCATTACATATACAGCTAAACTATTATCAATGAGAACTTTTGGCAACACACTTCCCTTACAATAAGTGATGATATGGAAAGCTTTATAATTTCCCTTATCTCCATGGGATTTTTCATCATCACTAAAGGATATATAGTTATTCGTAGTGATATTGCTCACAAAAGTGATCTAATTGGCCTACCAAAATATCGTGAGACACATATGCTTCATTCAAAGCCTTGAAAAGAGTATTTCCATGACCTTCAGAATTTAAGAGCAATGATAGCATCAATATCTTGGCAGGTTGTTTATTCAACTAATCAATAATGCTATATTAATTGTGCTGGGTAAATTTAAGGAATTTTAGTACCTTCCTTCTTGGCTTCTAGTTTTTTGACTGCTTTTAGAAATTCTATTGATTCATCACCACTTTTACAGCTCGAATCACTAAGGTAACATTCTTTTTCTTGACTTCAGCTTCTAGTGTAGCTATGGCATAATATCTGCTAGTACATTTTAGAAGACCTATACTTGCGAGGTCAATGGTGACTGCTTGCTAGCTAGATTACTTGAGCTTCACCATTTTACTCTCATATTTCCATAGCATTATTTTATTTTCTTTATAAGGGAAAGAAGATAAAATTTAAAAAGTCATCTTTGTTGTAGGCTAAATATTTCCAGCCTTTATATCTGACTGACTGGTGAATAGGATTAATAGCCATCTAACTTTATAAAGAAGATTCTTCTTATCATTTTCTGCAGTGTTTGACGAAAGTATTCATGCCTTTATCCTTCTCTTCATAGAAATCAATTTTTGATCAATCTATTATCCCTTGGACCAGCCTTAGAACTTTAAACAATTTTGTAAAATGTGCCTAGATGCAGTGGCAATAATAGGATTCAGTGGTTTTTTCATTTTGATACCCAATTCTTGACACTATGCCAGCCTTTACAAAGGCTTGTCATACTCAATTCATTGGTGTCTTAACCTCTTTGACATTATTCTTATCCCAACAACTTTTCCCATTAATCACTGCATTCACTTTCGATTTTGAGTGATTCTGGAGTGGATTGGCCCTAACATTAAGTCCTGACCCTTGTTAAATTTTAATCACGCCTCTGTCTAGTAGGCTTTGCATTTTTTTTCTTGAAAAAAGGGTAGTTTTGATGCTATAGCCTTTGCTCTGGCATCGTATTTATAGTAGGCATTCTTATCATATTATTTAGGATAAGAGGGACCTTAGGGCTATGATCATAGGGTAACCAATTGGCATGTTAATAGGCAAATGTAGATCTCCTTGTAAGAATAGGGGAATAGGTTAGAATGTTACCTATTCTGGGGAGCCTGTTGGTTGTTAGGTGCTTTAACATTGTTTTGGTTATGGGTTAGCATTTTGAGTGGTGTTCTGGATAGGATTTGGTGAAAGGCTTATGGTTACATTAAATCCAGTAGAATACATCTATTGTGGGACTGGTAGGTATAGGTTGAAGCCTGGATAAGCTATGTTGGGAAAGTACATGTTAGAAATCAAATATGGTTCTGGATGAGTTTATTTAGGCCATCATTGGCTATGAAGTTCACTTTTTTCTCCGTATTCTTGGCAGTATACTTCATGGCTAAGCTAGATGTTTCTCCTCCTAACATCTTGCCAGTTTTTATGGCAGAGTCAATCAGTTCACCTAATATTACTATATCAGTGAATTTTTTTACGAAGAATTCCACTAACTTTTCTTAGTAAGGATATTGTAGAGTGCTGATAAACATGATCATCATCTTTTTCTTGGTCAATAAGGGATGAACTTAGGTAGGCTCTTCTTACCACCTTCGGGCGTTTACTTAAAGCTTTCAATAGCTTTCTTTTCCATGTTCACTAAAAGAAGTTGATTTGGAGCCTAATCAGGTAAGTGCTTATACTAATCAAAGAAAGCGCAGGCTAGGTCTGTCCATGTTTAAATTCTGAACAAATCAAATTGCATAGGTGGCTGCCCCAATTAGGTTGTCTAGAAAGTAGTGTATCAATAGTTTTTCACTATCCTCATATCCGACCATCTTTTATAGTACATACGGATATGAGCAGAGGGATCCATGGTCTTATTATACTTGTCGAAATTCAACACCTTGAATTTATGTGGGATCATGAGGTTGGAAACAA